>JAUCBJ010004830.1:0-90309 GCA_032718475.1 Nemertoderma westbladi | reverse complement strand
GCTGGCACCAAATTTGGTACCCGCCGAAAAATACAAGTTTGAAATTTCTAAATCAATTGATATGAATTCCATCAAATTTCTAACACCAAAAAACCGGTGTAAATCAAAAATAAAGATGTTATAATTCATATTTAATGAAATGTAATTTTCAAAAACGTCTCAAAAAAACGTGCCAAAAGTAGGGTTAAAAAAATGGTGCTATAACTCGAAAAAGTACCCCAATATTTTTGAAAACGGTTTTCACTACTAGGAAGAAAATAGATTTTTAGGAAAAGTCATAAAATTTCAGATTCCCAACTGCGTTTGTTTCAGAATTATAATAAAAAAACCATGGGATGGGTCATATTGACCCCCCCCCCCGGGTTTAATAGGGTTAAAAGATTCAAGTTTGATAGATCTCTGAAAATTGGTCGAATCTCATCCATAATTGCAATTGGATGTGAATGTTTATGATTATAACCTTATCCAGTAATGAGGGATTTCTTGTATCCATATCAGGTGTTATCCTCTTTGGGACATAATCCATGTTGGGGATTCTCATTTGTGGACATCTTATGGAAATGGATAGCTTGGACAGCACGATGCGATGCATTGCTTGAAGATCATGGGTATTTCGTCTAATTGCCATCCCATAGTAGAGTTGGAGAGAGTTTATGGTATTGTCTATAAGCCGGTTTCTTCTTCCTATTGTTTTACTATCAGATAATTTCTCACCCTTGAGAGAGGTCTTTAGACGCCGCATTCTATATCCCATCCTTTTCTGTACATGCCCTATGCATTCTAATTTGGAAATTGGGCTATCACTTCCATATGGTTGACTATTGGCTACTGTAGAAAACGAACTACTATCTCCATCACCACGATAGTTTGTATATCTAACACAATACATATCCACAGAGCGATTGAACAATTTACTTTATCGAAATTATAAACACTAATATTATAGATAAATATTGTCTACTTAAGATATAAAAGATAGCACAGCACGGAACGTTGTGCAACCATAGCGAACAATTTACTTTATCGAAATTATAAACACTATTAATGGAACATTGGGCAACCATAATGGTATGGAACGTATCTGGGGACTACCCAAATCAACACAGTAGTCTGGGGACGACCCAAAGAGAACAACGGAGTCTGGGGACTACCCAAAGCGAACAACTGAGTCTGGGAACGATCCAAAGCGAACAACGGAATCTGGGAACAACCCAAAGCGAACAACTGAGTCTGGGAACGATCCAAAGCGAACAACGGAGTCTGGGAATGACCCAAATATAGTGAACAACAGAGTCTGGGGACTACCCAAAGCGAACAACGGAGTCTGGGGACGACCCAAAGTGAACAACGGAGTCTCGGGACTACCCAAAGCGAACAACTGAGTCTGGGGACTATCCAAAGCGACCCACTGTTAATCCTCAAATAGGGTCTTCTTGGCCCTCTTCATTTCACTTAGGCGGGCATAAATTTGTTTGATGCTTTTTGAATTAAGTTTCAGTGCTGCATGCAGTATTAAGGAGCTGAGTCATTGATCCTTTCACGGTTCTAACAGCAGTATAAGTATCACGAAAGAGGTGGTCTTTGAAGACATCTTCCATGATTTTATTCGCAGACTTTTTCCATATAGCCTGCTTTAGCTTTCCAGCCATTGGAGATTCTTCAGGTGAAGATATTCTACATGCGTTTACATCTAATGGGATGTTAGTCATTGCGATTAGTGGTTCTATTGCATCAATATTGGGTCCCAAGTCAATAAGCGGTGGGTCAATATGGGATTCTAAGTCAACATCTGTTTCACACGGGTTATTGATAAGATTATAGTACCTGTAAGGCTGTACTGTAAGGCTACTTCTGCTGGATCTGTGCCTGAGGAAGACTGGCTGAGTTTGTGATGCGCGATGCGGTACCGGCAATCGGCTAACAGGTTGTAGGTCCTAATACTTTTCCCGTTTTCTGCAGTCGGATCTCAGATCCACTGACAGACTGATCCAGCAACTCAGTCAGGCACTTCTTGAAAATCATACTGTCGTAGACAAGACACGGTACGTACTGACGTAGGACTGTAGGACAGTAGGAACACGGTCAGAATACAGTAATACACAGGTATACCTGACCGTCTGATACGTCTACCGCCCTAGCGTCACCTGCAAACTGGTTATAAAACTATTTCTGTGTCAGTCTGGTAGTGCAGTAGCAGCAGCAGTATGGACTGAGATCAGCAGACCAGTACCGACTGATTAAATTTAAATTACATAAATACTGCCATGGCGAATAACTGATAAAACAAGGCGAATGTTCAGTTCTACTGAAATGGTACGGGGAAGTACGGTTAAGTACAGAAATGGGAAGATTCTCTACCATCCATCGAGAACTTTACGATTTCCCGTTCATATTTTGGGTCATGTTCTCCCCACGTATTCCTATCAACTCCATGTGTTTGGAGACGCCAGCGATATGGGAATAGGTATAGTAGCCTACCTGAGAGTTGAAACTCCGGATGGAATTAAAGTCACCTTGGTTACCTCTAAGGCCTTGATAAACAACAAGCTACGAGTTCCTCGAGCGGAGTTAAAGGCGGCTCTATACGCTACAGCCATCGGCTGGAATGTCACAGAACAGATTGACTATCCACTGGAGAAAACTGTCTATTGGACCGATGCTTTACTAGTTTTGGAGTATATAACAGGATACAGGGTTTCTTCTCCCAATGTCTACTCCACTGGCTCCCCCTCACAATCTGGCCTCCCTGGTGACCCAGGGTTTGGGCCAGAAAGGAAATCAGTAAAGGGACTCACAAAATTGTTGGCAGCAGTCATCCCACTCCATACCACATCCCAAAAAAATAGCAGGTGAATGGTCATCAATTATTGTCAAACTTTCACTAATAAATAATTCGATTATGTTTGCATAAAAAACAGACATTAAGAAAATTTGGTTAGTATAATTATAAGTAGCTCAATGATGGTTCATTCACGTAAAATTCCTGAAGAGATTGATCACTTTAAAATTGCCATCCCTACCCAGCTGCAATACGATGGACAACAAGGTAGATGAGATAAATGATATAAAATTGAGATAAATTATTATATAGAAACAAAATGTTCCAGAACTATATATGTGTATTTATTTAATAGAATAATTTAATTATCACAACTACATTTAAAAATAAATGTATATAATTGTGTTAATTCTAATCATACCACAAACAGCTTTCAAATAAAAAAACTATTTAGGTAGAAGAATAACTGCAAATGTAACTTGGGGCAATATAAATATCACATTAAAAATCCTGACACGACCAAATGTATCTCATTAAGATTTGTAAAAGAAAATTATAGGGATGAGAGGGTTTCCAAAAGAATTACTTTTCAGTAGCAGTTAGAAACATGAATTAATATAATATAATAGTAATAATAATCATAAAATATGTAGTTAATTTCTTCAAACTTACTTCTATATAAATTGAAGTGATAAAGTTTGTCCTTCTTTATGATGGATGTTGTTATATGGAACCTGGCAGGTTCTACCTGCTCCGTAGCTGCATCTATTACAGCAGACTGAGCCCATCCAGATATCACCCAACCACCGCGATATCTTTTCAGTTCGTTACGGATGTGATTCCGTGCCTAATCATTAGTGACGGATTGATTGTGTCTGAGGCTATAAATAATTATTTATACACTAAATAACTAAATAATTTGGTACTAGGATGTTGTCAAAGATCTGACGGTGCGAATAAGCAGACTAATGGAAATAATCACGTTACTGTGGCAGGTTATTACAACCAAAACAATTAAATAAGTCAATATCAGGGGTTTCAGTTTATATGTATATTAATGACAAAAGATGAAACAAAGCTCTTAATAGCGTGGTAAAAGTCAGCACTTCTACAAAATACCCTATATTTCGGGCACAAAACTTACAGTGTAATAAAATGCGTTAACTAACATAACATAAGGCTTCATTATAGGTATCTGTACGCACTGATATGGGATTTGCGTCCAGTTTCTCACCCTCTCCATATCTCGACGAGATACTAAAATATATGCCCGAGACCAATCTGTGATTGTGTGTATATTTACTTTGGAGTTAATGTTAATCTTTATTTGATAGATATACCAAATCTGTTACTTGAAGTACATCTTTAGGGAAGAATAACATCGGAAATTCAGTGTTCGAAAACATGTGTGGTATAATAATGTTATCCTCCTTATCAATTATCATCTTGTCCCATTTAGGTCGAAACGAGACTACCCACTCCTTGTGAACTGTGCGAAAGCATGGGCATGGTTGAACTCTAACCAGCCCATTGCCCCCTTGCTGGCGCAAACATAATCCATAGAAATCTGTATCAAAAATATATTTATATTATATGGAGAAAATATTTCGGCGAATGATTTAATAAATCCAAAACATTTTCACAATGTTGTGCATGCTACAAAAACCTTGAATAATGCAACTCAACTCAAAGTTGGTTATGTTCTTCGGAAATTGGATAATTTAATCAGGTGTGAAGCCATTAAATCGCAGAATGCAGAAATTCAAGCACTGGTAAACAACTTCATGTGACTGTACAAGTGGCATGTCAAAATCTCATCTTCTTCTTTGTATAGAATGAAGAAATCCCATTTTAATAAAGTTGATGACCTTACAGAGAATATCCTTTCATTACACAATTATACTAGAGACTATCTCTTATCAACATAGTATTTTCCTAAATTTAACTTATGTTTTTCTCTTTTTCTAATAATATGACTTTCAGCAGAATCAACAGACCCGATGTACATTTTGCGATCTGCCCTCTGATCCATTAGAAATTGGTCTTCCTTCTTTGGTATTTTGCGTGAGATTTCACATTTACAGGAAGATTCCGGATTCAAACATTTACAAGAGGAAATATCGAAGATTAGAAGTGATTCAGTTTGAAAATGTTCCAGTTTTGATTTGTATGATGGTTTATCTTTCCGTTCTTTTATATGGCTTTAATAAGTTTCGGTATTTCAGAACATAATCCTTCAATAACTGAACAACACGATCAACAGAAACAGTTGGCAGAGAGGCAGTTCTCCAGATGTTAATAACCTCCAATGAAACAAATTTTGCTAATCAAATTGTTTCCCATACATTTCAAGTTCATCATTTATAGTTTCAATTATACCCTCTATGCTTGTGAATAATCCAGGTTTAAAAGGAATTTCTATCTCATTTTTAAATGTTTCGATCTCCGAATCATAATGATACTTTCCTACCCATATGCTACTTTGATTTACTATATTCATATATGTAGCTTGGAATTGGATTTCTTTTAATCCAGCTACCCATATTTTTCCAGGGGTTGGAAGTGGAATGGGTTGAGCCAATTCAATAGAAAACTCACTCGGATTATTTGCTGGAAATAAGTCCATAGATGCATTTGAATATAAAGTTATATGTTTACTTGCCATCTCGATCAATTGTATCTATCCACACTCCTCTTTTGTAGCCTTTAAATTTAACCAAGTACTCCAGTTTAGAACCTTTCTGTCTTTGCTTGATAACCTTTTCAATAGGTAATACATTATTGTCTTGCAATACTAATTGCAATTCTTGTTCATAGAAAGTTCCTCGGATTGTTTCTCCCTTATAATCCTCTACCTCGTACATAATATATGGTTCTCTATCCATACGCATCTTAGAAATTTTGAAAATTTCTTTTGTCCAATTTGGAGTATACCCTTTATTGTCAATCGTATCTTTATAGGCGGAGTAATTCGGGTAGTGTAACACTGCGGAGTAATTCGGGTAGTGTAACACTGCGGAGTAATTCGGGTAGTGTAACACTGCGGAGTAATTCGGGTAGTGTAACACTGCGGAGTAATTCGGGTAGTGTAACACTGCCGAGTAATTCGGGAAGTGTAACACTGCGGAGTAATTCGGGTAGTGTAACACTGCGGAGTAATTCGGGTAGTGTAACACTGCGGAGTAATTCGGGTAGTGTAACACTGCGGACTGCGGAGTAATTCGGGTAGTGTAACACTGCGGAGTAATTTGGGTAATGTAACACAGCGGAGTAATTCGGGTAGTGTAACACTGTGGAGTAATTCGGGTAGTGTAACACTGCGGAGTAATTCGGGTAGTGTAACACTGCGGAGTAATTGGGGTAGTGTAACTCTGCGGCGTAATTCAGGTAGTGTAACACTGCGGAGTAATTCGGGTAGTGTAACACTGTGGAGTAATTCGGGTAGTGTAACACTGCCGAGTAATTCGGGTAGTGTAACACTGTGGAGTAATTCGGGTAGTGTAACACTGCGGAGTAATTCGGGTAGTGTAACACTGCGGAGTAATTGGGGTAGTGTGTAACTCTGCGGCGTAATTAGAAATCCAAAGACCACGTCGGAATGTTTTACGAGTTAGTAAAGTTTGTGCCATTTATTTTAGGGTTATTAAAAACAAATACAGCGACGCAGTTATACAGTGCCGGGTTAATTAAAACCTCGGGGGTCCAATTGTTTATTACAACGCTTTTGGTGGATGTAAGCTGCTGGTACCATCCGGTGTACTATAAAACACCCGATTTCGGAACGTCAAGCATCCACCAAACGCGACACACGCACATCATACAATGTGTTCCTATGAGGCGCAAATAGAATTAATAAACATAAAACTTTTATCAGCCGTTTCTCATCATTTGTTTGTGTCAACAATTTGAGATAAAAATGTATTTTTAAACTGTATTATATGTATAGGCTAATTCGTGTGAAAAAGCTAGACAACCGACATCCATATAGGGAGAACCATTATTAAAACTCTAATTCAAGCTAATCCTTATATATTGAGGGAAAGGAACAGGTTACATTACTGTGGACTGATTCCAACCAAATCAAGCAGGTTACAGTTTCATATTTGTCGCTGTCGGTTGTGGCTGTCGGTGTAGCGATTACACTCGGCTAATTTATAAATCCTACACTAACAAACCAACAAACATAATGAATTAGCTGTTGTTTGGATATTTATAATCACTATAGGCCTACACGGTAAAGCTCCATTATGTTTTCAAACCGGTACCGGTATGCCAGATGTTCGTTTTTCCAAATATCTTTTGTAAAATTAAACTTTGCGCAAAATTCTGCACGGTTAGTCAAAAGGTTTCAATTATGTGGAGAGGAAGACACGTTTTGTTATTCTAAATGGAGGCAGGTGGAACTACTGTATTATTATTGTATGACTCCAGTCTGTATGTGTTAGGTTGCACCAATTGTTATACTGTGTTATTTTACGGACCAAGTTAGTTCTGCACGACACATAGCTCTTGTGTGACATCAATAATTCCAAATTCAACTTGGAAAAATGCATAAATTTTTCTACACAACACATCTTAAAAAATTAAACAATCCGACAATGTTTAAACTACAGATAACAGATACGGATTGTGAGCTAAATATTGTTCTGAACTAACAGTGGGCCCTAAGCTATGGAGTATTGAGTTTAGGGGTTTAATTAATGCAATATTTACGATTTTTCGGTTAGATTCCAGCCAAAGAGGGTTATAAAATCACCAGAGATTACATTGTTATCTTCTTTTTTGTTTACAAAGTTCGTGTAATAGAAACTGCACATTATACTACTACTTCAACTACCATACACACTGTGGTACAATAATACAGTAGGTTGTGGCGGAACAAATCAAAGTGGTTGGTTTGTTTAGCCAATAATAAAGTCGGTTTGAGGACTTTAATGTGCGAACTCAATATCGCTATTGTGATTTTATTGTACGTGATACTCATTACTTAATTAAACATACAGTGCGAATACGATTACAGGAATTAATCGACACACTGCATAACACCAATTATGGCATTATGTCATTTTTACAGTAAGACAGTTTGACCTACTGTATACACGGCGATTGGAACAATCTTTGCGTGGCAAAGAGCGGCAAAACATGCGCGAAACCCCGA
Source organism: Nemertoderma westbladi (assembly GCA_032718475.1). Lineage (NCBI taxonomy): Eukaryota > Metazoa > Xenacoelomorpha > Nemertodermatida > Nemertodermatidae > Nemertoderma > Nemertoderma westbladi. The sequence continues at coordinate 82,372 of JAUCBJ010004830.1, read as the reverse complement.
AGGGCGGCAAACAAATGCATTTCTAATGGGGTTATTGTTGATTCTCAAATAAATTGGTATTTCTACAATATTCCTAATATTGGTTCGGTGGTTCCCCCAACTTCCAACTTGTATCTATAATATTTTACTTTAATAACCCCAATTTGTATCGGAAGGAAATACAAGACATCACCAATCGAATTGTAAAAATATTTTTTTTCAAGGAGTAGTGAAGAGACTATCGTATTGAAAAATATATAGTCAGCCATAAGTAACTTACTGTCACTAAGTCAATAGAATAGGTTACAATTTAATGTATTTACGTCGATTTTCTCCTGAAGAGGGATGTCTATACTGTAGTCCCCCCTGTACACTGTCCCCCCTTTCCCCACTGTACAGATATATGCAACTATATAAATGTTAATTTTACAATCAAATATCTGCTACAAATAATTCCATGTACAATTGACAACTGATTCTGTGAGAGTGAAAATGAAACGTTATCGAACCGAATTCATTTTGAAACTATGTAAATCAGCAGATGCGAATAAGGACTAGGAATAAGGAACAGCATAACGAATTATGTTATATGAATAAGGACTAGGAATAAGGAACAGCATAATGAACGAATTATGTTATATGAATAAGAATATGTCCGTTTCCGGGCCGGAAACTGGCATTCTTTGTTTTGGTTTACGAGGCGTCAATATGTCTACATGAATGCGAACTATATGGTTGTAGTCTCTATGTGATTGTTAATACCTGGTTCGACCCCCCGAAATACCCATTGAAGCGTGTAATTTCTATTTGTGAAATATTTTTATTTAGCTAAGGATTTATAACCCTAACAGCGAATTTACTGCCGTTGCAAAAATAAAATCAGGTGTCTACGTGAATAATTCACCGTTACAAAAGATAATGCAGTGCTATTTTTTCTCAGATGGAGATTAGAGGGTTGTAATTAGTTCTAAGTAGATTGATTGTGCGGTACCATATTGTACGGTGCCTATAAGAGCCTTAAATATGCTTACTATAGCAGACTGCATAACCTAGAGTGATCAGATAAGGTAATGTTCTATTAATGAATTCCCTCTCCCCAGACCATTAACTGTATAATAACTAGCCTATCATATCGGCACTAAAATAAACCCTAAATTGTTTTCGAACACAAGTGGCTGGAATGGCGGCGTCACATGGAATACATAATCGGTGGAGAATCGCGAATTTTGTTAGATTATTTTCGCGTTTCGAACTTAATATACATTACATTCCCGGTAGGCCACTATAACAAACATTTTCAGACTATTGTTACTGAAGTCCCGGTTGGATAACGTAATCGTAGTAAAAAAAAATATAACTAGCGAGAATGAAAAAAAAATGACTTAATTTGATTTTGCGGGACTTTACGACTTATTACTTATGATATTACTGATGTAATAAATCGAAACGCTCCGCATAATTAAATTATGGCATTTTTTCATTCGTGCAATAGTTATAATAATTCAATATAGTAGTCAATATACTGCATTGTCCAGATAGGAAAAATACCACCGCCTGACGACCTATAGCCGTATCACTATAGGTACTACGTTATGTATCACGGAGTGTTCCTACCTAGAAGTTAATTACCGCGGACTACCAGATCCAACGTGCCTATTAACCACTTTACAACACAATACACTGCCTACACACTAATTACTTTCGGAAAGCACTGTACACCAAACCCTAAATTAGGTACAAGTACTTATAAAACAGAAAACTAGCAGTTAAATATACTTGAACAGTTAAAAGAACCACGGCATCTGCTGGAGTGACCAGAGCACAAAGTCACCAGTCTTTACCTACGCCAAGCAGCCCGTGTAGTACCGGGGTTAATTTAACTATAACGGTATGTGTAACAAGCACAATTACTGTAGGAATAAACCGCATAATCGCATAAACTCTGAATAATAAATATTACGCTACCCGTACAAACTACTCAAACAAATTACAAACCAAACGCTGGCAGACTACCATCAAGCCTAAATAAACTACAGTATGTGCAGATTCCAAAATGGTTAGTTAGTATGCGTTCTAACACGGTAGTACGACTTATTCTTTAAGAGGGGATTGACCTTACAGCTCTGGCTGCCCCAACTTACTAACTGGCACTTTATCAGACAAACTCTACACACGCAGCAATCTCTTCAGACCTAATAATAGCTAGACAACAATCCAGCCTACAAAATATCTGAGTAATAACTATTACGGTACCTGAACAGACCACACAAACAAACACAGGCTAAAACGCTGGCAGACTACTATCGAGCCTAAATAAACTACAGTATATGCAGATTCCAAAATGGTTAGTTAGTATGCGTTCTAACACGGTAGTACGACTTATTCTTTAGGAGGGGATTGACCTTACAGCTCTGGCTGCCCCAACTTACTAACTGGCACTTTATCGGACAGACTCTACACACGCCGTAATCTCTCCAGACCCAACAACAGTCAGACAACAGTCCAGCCCACAAATTGTCTGTACAGACTGAGCAGGCTTACACGCCTTCTGCTCAATACTAGCCTACAAATAAATAAAACTGACAGAAATAAGTAAGCTCCAAAAGAAACAAGGGGTGTACAGTCCCTAATCTCTTAAACAGCCTACCGGTATGCAATATCACAATCGAAATAGTACTGATATACCTGTACTGTTGTAAGTACCGGTCCGGGTGATCAGGCAGTCAGGCCTACTGGTTACCGGTCGACCGGTACCTTAGTCTTGATCGCTTACGCCGCAATCAAGATCCTGCAAACTGTTTTTTTGGTCTTAGCAATTGGATGGAATTCATATAAATTGATTTATAAATTTCAAACTTGTTTTTTTCGTCGGGTGCCAAATTTTGGTGCCAGCACCAAATTTTGAAATATGTCAATTTTGTAAATTGATTGTTTGAAACTTGTTTTTTACGCAATTGGGGTTTTTTGGGGTTCTGGTTTCGATGAAATATATACGAGTTGCACCAAGCGTATCAAACTTGTATTTTTCGGTGCTGTGTGCAAATTTTGGTGCTAGTACGAAATTTTGAAAATCCATTCAATAGATAAAATTGCTTGTGACAATTTATTTCTTGCATTTTAGAGGTTTATGGCTGTTCTGAATTCAATAGAATATATATTTATCGAACTAGACATCTCAAACTTGTATTTTTCGGAATTGGGTGCAAAATGTGGTGCTAGCACCAAATTTTGAAAACCATCAAATATATCAATTGATTGTGCCATCTTGTTTCTTGCGTTATACGGGTTTGTTAAGGTTCTGAATTCAATGGAAACAGTAAAAATTTATAAAAGTTTTCAAACTTGTATTTTTCGCCGGTGGGTGAAAATTGTTGTGCCAGCACCAAATTTCGGAAAATGAGTAAATTGATCAGTAGATAGTATCACCTTGTTTCTTGCGTTATACGGGTTTATGAGGGTCCTGAATCCGATGGAATCAATAAAAACAGCACTGGACATCGCAAACTTGTACTTTTTGGTGATGGGTACGAAATTTGGTGCTAGCACCAAAATTTGTCAAATTATGCCGAAAAATACAAGTAGCAATGATCTGGCATATTCCATTAGAATCAGCGCCCTAGAAAATGTGAATTTATAGCATCATATAAGTGAATTAAAAATGTTGTGTTCTAACTGAAAAGTGCTGGTTACTTGTTTTTTCATTTTTTTCCTATGCAGAGAGGACTAAACAGCCATTTATGGTAATCATATCATTTTTTAATATTTTCCAATGTATTTTGCGCCCCAAAAAACCTATATTGAAAAACAATTAGCCGAAAAATGTAACTTTCAAATTTTGTGAAAATTGTGCACTACTTGTAATTTTGGTGCTGCAATATTACCACCCCAGTAAGTTCAGACGTTTTCGTTAATATTTGTAGATTTTAGAGGGAGGGGTCAATATGACACCCCCCCCCCCCCCCCCCCCGGTATTTGTACAGCATTTTATAGCCCGGTACTAATAGGGTTTTAAAAGACAAAATGTAAAACATATCACATGAAATTAATTTTTTCTAGAATGCCCTTATGTATTATATTAGGCCTATATAATGTATTATTATTTATTATTGCTAGCTAGCTATATTTATTTTCTTTTGAATTTGACCTTGACTTTGACTCGGTAGTGTAAACGCGGTCTTAAAATTTTTGAAATTTTTCAATTAAATTATCATGATATCTAGTAAAATTTATGGTAGCTAATAAATAATAAAAGCAATGATTAAAGTAATTTCAACAAGAAATTTTTTTTTAAATTTTAAATTTTTATTGTTTCACTAGCTAATAAAAAGTATTAGCTAACACAAAATCAAAATTTCTAGCTACAATCTTACTGTCAAAATGTCAAATGTTATAGAATAAAAACCTCATGATAAAAGCTATTTTTCAAAATAAAAAATTGGACTTCTGGATTTCTCTCACAAAAAAACCGCTTTATCTAATACTGTTTAATTTAATTTGAATATATTTATAAAAAACTTTAAAAAGGATTGTCCCATGCAATACAATATTCCATTGGAGCCACTAAAATTCAAAATGACCTCTATTGGACACTGTTCATAAAGGGCCACCAAAAAATGAAATGGCTTTTACAAGACACTGTGGTACTACTATGTTATGGGTACCCACTTTTTGACCATTTATTTGACAATGTTAATGGCTATTATCTTGAGGTTTTTTGTATTATAACATTAATGTTATCTTCTGTTAGACGTTAGCTATTGTTTCTTTTATGGTAGCTAGTGATTTCTTTTAGGTAGCTACTGTTTTTAAAATTACAAAACCAAATTTTTGGTACCTAATTTTTGATCAATTTTTTTACCATATTATCAGATATTATCATGATGTTTTTCGTTCTAGAACATAAATTTCACCTTCTGAGAGAGGTTACCTATTATTTTTTATTAAGGTAGCTAGTGTTTTTAAAGGTAGCTAGTGATCTTAAAATTACAAAATAATATTTTGGACCATGTTAATGGATATTATCAAGATGGTTTTTTGTTCTAGAACATAAATTATTTCGGTATTACTACACCTTGGGTCACACCTACGAAATTTTTTTTAATACATAAATAGGTTATTTAAGAATACTAATATTGTTCTACAATGTATATTAGTAATTAGATAATTGTTCTAGAATGTATATTAACAGTTAGTTAATTGGATACTCTTGCTTTACTAATTCAATAAGGTCGTTAAACGGTGAACGTTTGTGAAGCATCCTCCACCGATACTCATCCAGGTTACTTTGAAGTAAATTCAATCTAGTGCCTTTCCGTTGCTTCATTATCATAAGTTTGGCATGTCCCCATAATCCTTCTATAAGTTGCGTGTTCGCTCTGGTGATCTGGTCTACGAATCTACCACGCCCCATCTTACTGTGGTTTACGTGTTTGTGGAAGTATTTACCGCTGCCGTCACAGGCTTTCCATGGAAAACGTTTGCTAGTTATCCCAACAGTTTTGCCGCAGTATGCAGCCCATTCGTCGCTAAATATCGTTGTACCACCTTTGACATTGCTCTCTAGAATCGGACGCAAGGTTCTCATGTTCCTTCTTTTAACTATGAACATTCTAACGTCTACTTCTCGATCCGGTCGCTTCCAAGCAATGCCAAAAATCCAGGGGCCAACAACCATAGTACCATAATTGTTAGATCTAGTTCCTACAACCTTATGTTTTATCTTTCGATTACGCTTTTTGAAAGGTACATCTCCTAGAAGTCTTCGCCCACGTTTATATTTTCTTCTTCCACGAAACAATGATTCGTCGATTTGTACTGTTTCCCCAACTCCCCCCATTAGCTCAGCGTTATCTTTGTCTTTTGCGAACAGTTTTGCCAATCCACTATCTTAGTCATAGACTTTCCTACCAGTCCATCAAGCAATCGTAGTGTGACTCTAGCGGACATGTTGATTATAAAAAAGAACATGATCCAGAAAATTTGCTCCACAAGCAAATTAGAACTCGAACTGAACCACGTACCTTCACGAGCTGATCTTTGATGTTTGTGAGGTCCCCTACAGCGCCAGGTCAACCTAGGAAATCCATATCTCATTCTCCTCCAAATGTATGCACTATAAGTACATCCTTCTGACTTACATGTTGATTCAGCGTTTGCAGAAGGTAACAATCCGGATGACTGTGCATAGTTAATTGCATTCTCTTCAGAGCATAATTTTGCACCAATTTCCTTTATATTTAATTCATTCGACAATCTTAAATGTGAATGACGTGAAACATCACTCATAGCGACAAAGTACTGTTCTGTTATTCGACAGTTATGCACTTTGTGCAAGTGGTTATAATAAATATAAAACATTCTAGAATTCAATTACTATTGTTACAGTACGCTTAAAACACTATAAAACATGCTTATAATTAAATTTGTCAGGTGTGACCCAAGGTGTAGTAATACCATTATTTCACCTTCTGAGAGAGGTTAGCTATTATTTTTTATTATGATAGCTAGTGTTTTTAAAGGTAGATAGTGATCTTAAAATTACAAAAGAAATTTTGTAGTGCCCCTTTTATTTAGACAATTTCCATATCATCAATAGATTCTCGCAATTAATAAAAAGATAAATAAATCTAGTAATAAGTAAAATAGGCCTAAATAAGTAAAATAAGTAAAAACTCTATCTATCTACTCTGCCTATATTTTGTATAAAATATAAAAAATTAGCTAGTGAATAATTACTACCTACTTTGACTATCAAATTAAAATTACTAGCTACCATGACTCATAAATTATTCCATACAAATATATAATTGAGAATTAAATTACCGGTATATCCTACATTTACTAGCTAATAAATAGTACTAGATAACACAAAATTAAAAGTAGTAGCTACCATCTTACTGTCAGAAGGTCAAATATTTGTTATAGATAAAAAACCTCATAATAAAATATATTTTTACAAGAAAAAAGTTGGTCAATTTTTTTTTCAATTTTTTAATTATAATTTTTTTCACTAGCTAAAAAAAATACTAGCTATAACACAAAATCAAAATTACTAGCTACCATTGTACTGGCAGAAGGTTAAATATTTGTTCTATAACAAAAAACCTCATGATAAAAGCCATTTTCATATGATAAAATTTGTTTAAAAAGTGGGTACCCATAACATAGTAGTACCGACACTGTCCATTAGAGCCACTTAAATATGAATTATATTTCATATATATTAGGCAATTTTCCCTTAAAGCCATTCAAATCTGAAATGGCCCATATTGGATAGTGTCGCTTGGAGCCACTCAACTATAATGTGGCCCGATATTAGCCAATTTTTATCAAACGCCTTTGAAAAGGCAATGGCATATGCAAGACCATGTTCCATTTGAGCCAAAAGTTCGAAATGGCCTTAATTAGTCACTGTTCATAAAGGGCCACTAAATAATATAATGGTTCTTACAAGACAATGTCCCCTTGGAGCCACCCAAATGACAAATATTATTTAGATTATCTAAAAATAAAAAAAATAAAATGTTTGTTACAATATATTTTGTTTCATTATGTCAACTTAACAGCGTTCTGGTGACCATAGTAAAGATGGATTAATGATTTATCACATCCAAGCAGGAGATAACTTCCAATAAACTTTAATTAGATTTAAATGTATAATTAATACTGTGTACCAGTGTACCTGTTAATAAATTTCACTTATATTCGATATAGTACATGATTAAAATGTATAAATGAGCAACCATAAAATCCTTTCTTCATATACCGAACGCTGATAAGTTGAGTTAATGTAACAAAATTACATACATCATTGCTTGCAAAGGTCACTTTTCAGCGTTAAAGACCCTTGTTTTTTTATGTAAACCTCCCTCGGTACATAAATAAACTCGGGTCATAACGCTGCAAAGTGCTACTTTGCACACAATGATGTAAATAGTTATTAGATTTAATTAATACGGGATAAAATTCACATTATATTTAATAGGCCTATAGATAATTGTTACATTAGGGTAAGAGGCAAAACGTCTACATTTATGTCTCCAATATATGAATTACTGGTGGGGGATGGAATTTGTAGGGGTCGTAAGATGTATTTAGGCTAGTCTATAAACTAAACCCCCACCAATGACAAAATGTTAATAATGAAGTGTATAGTACGCGAAATAGTGATAAGTTATCCTTCCTAGAGGTACCGAACGGTCATACATTATTTCTTAAAAAAGCACAAATTTTAATCGCTTGTCAGTGAGAATTTATTAAAACCTGTTGTTATTTACAGTATTGTTATTTACAATTTAACATATTTTGTTTGCACAAGTTTCGATCTTCAAACGGCTGAGACATCCAAATAGTGGCGCAAATTGACCATTAGTGAAAAGGTATTGTTTATTGTTTTGGGTAGAAAACACCATCACTAATGTTTGAAATTTAAATAAATTAATTTTTTAAATCATCTAAAAAACACATATTTTGTGTTTCCGGTCACTTTGCGCCATTAACTCGAGAAATCACATCCGCGTTTTTGACTGTCGGTCATAAGTGATAATAATTATCTATAACGAAAGACTTAAAATCGTCTAAAAACTACTTATTGTACAACTCATAATCAGAAATTACACAAAAGTGAATTGTATTCGTTATTAATAATAATAATAATAATAATAATAATATTTATAAAGCGCCTTTCTAAGCACTATTTCAAGGCGCTGTGTAGTGTATGTGTTGGTATGTACTGCGAGTAGTAGGGTCTTGGTCCTCTCTGCGACAGTTAGACCCAACTGACACCCATTGGGTGTCATATGACACCCAATTATCACCCTATGGGTGTCATTGGGTGTCATTGGCGCCAGACTGTCTGGGTGACACCTCCCAATTAGGCTAATTTGACCCTAATTGACAGGTGTCATCAATTAATTAGTACAATTAAACCCTAACAGGTGTCATATGACTCCTAATTAGGGTTTAATTGATTATCCTAATTAATCAGACTGATTAGCGCCCTGACACACAATGGGCATCAGTGTTGTCTAACTATCGCAGAGAGGAGCAAGAGGGTGTCATAAGTGACACCGCAGCTCTTTTATTTATTAATACTTATTTAATTGTACCTAATTTTAATTAATTATTTGCATTTTATTTTATTCGTATTTAATTCTAAATTAATTATTTATTTTTACTTTATTTATTTGTACTTAATTTTAGATTTACCAATAATTAGTTTTATATATTGGTTTCTAAATGACCTCATTGACTTTCATCTCGTTATCCTTAGCCATAGGGTATACAGCTCCCTTACTGGTAACTAATTACTCTTATCTATATCCAGACAGCTTTATCGTTGACCTTTGACCTCCAATTAGCTTTAACCAAGCAACAGCTTATTAATAATAGTTGTATCCAAGCGCCCCGCCCCCCCTCTCGTGACAGCTCTGATTACTAAATACTCTTACCTATATCCAACCGTCTGCAGTTCCATAGTCTGCCGCTAGAGGGCGTATTATCTGAAAATTAACATCTTCTCTAACTTTGCTATTTTCAATCCGCAAAACTATGAAGTTATATTGCTTAAGAGTTCTAAGGGGCGAGCCATGAGGCAAGATGTTTGAGACTTATTTAGATATATTATTATATTATATATGATGTTGTACATACATACCCAATACATTGGCGCGTAGACACACACACACCCCATACTTACAATTACAAACACCATTATTTCACACATACTACACCACCCACACATACGTACACACATTAATTGTTTACTTTATCACAGTATATTCTAAGTTGTGTAAGTTACTTGTTGCTATGTTATGGAGTCACGGTCATATATTGTAAAATAGTGATTTTTAATGCTATCCATGTAAGTTTTTAGTTTTCGTATTTGTTTTAGAGTAATAAGAGATGCGTTCCAGATTTTTGTAGCACAGACAGTTAAACTTTTAACAGTTAAACTGTTCCCTTCAATTTTGGACATATTATATTAATATTTATTAATATTATATTGTTTCATATATTGGCGTAGTCCATGAATATAAACCCTATTCAGGTATGAATTATTCCATGATTACCCTCATTGATTGTTCATCCTCATGATTACCATTAGCAAAATTATATAATTTTAGGCCTATATACTGATTTCTTAATTAATATATATTAAACCTCTCTATACCTCTCAACTGCATTAATTTCATTAAATATATCTTCAATAAAATCTTCAATAAATATTAATTTCTTTAATATTGTCAATATCTATTTAATACAACCTTAACTGATTATTTTCTTTGATCTACGAATGTTATCCACTCAACTGCAATAATTTCATTCACTCAATTTCTATATCAATCTCTATTTACTTTAATCTACGAATTGTTCTCCGAATTTTATCAACTCAACTGCAATATTTGCATTCTTCTATAAATATTATTTCTTCTAAATACTCAATTTCTACATCAATCTATATTTTCTATGATCTACGAATTGTTCTATTAACGTTATCTATCACCTCAACTGCAATTTGATTTATTATTTCTTTTTTCACTCTCCACTCTTTCTTATCTAATATGTCTTATTCTGATTCCGATGATTCTACCCCAACTGGCACTGGAGCCTCCAAAGTTATTCCTTTGAAACCAATCCGCTATATGTATTGTGATACCCCTAGGCCACAGAAGTACCTCTCTACACATCTTCAGAAATTTCATAATTTAAGTAAGGAAGAATCCAAACTACGAATGCATGAATTTAAAGAAGCACAGTCCCAATCTAAATCTACAAAGGTCATCAATAATCTAGAAGATTCTATTTATACAGTATTTAGGCAAATTATGGGAGCAAACAATGTTGGGGAGGGGGCTAAAGTATTGTCTGATTGGGTTACTTCGCGGCTAGGTAAAAAAGTTGATAAGAGTGTCCTAAACAAAGTTATATCATTAAGAGGCAATGACTTTATAAAATATAGAAACATAGGAAGTCAGGCAGGTAGTGGTATCAGAGGCTCCATTGCTTGTGCTGGGGTTTTGCAAGCTGATATTAGTGGTACTTCTAGAGCTCCGTCTAGTGTGTCAATCAGTACCACTGTTAGGGTACTACTAGTACCACTAATAGCAGTTATGCTGCAAATTGTAGGCCTAGTCAACTTATTACCAGTACTGCAACTGCAACCAGTCCCACTGGTATTGGCAACGGAGACCTTAATGAGGGGCAGATTTCTGTAGATCTTCCTTCACTTTCAGCATCACCTTCAATGATAAAGTTGCCTTCCCCTACCACCCCTTGTTCAGTCATCCTTGCAAGGTGCGACTCTGTCCTAAGGATAAAGGTTGTAGGAGGAACTTTAATTTTTGTTTTTCCTCAGATGATGCTGATAGTGAAGGAGAGATCATACCACCTCCTAAACGCCCCAGAGTTATTGATGATGATGATTGATTGATTGATTGATTCATTTATTTATTTTTACATGATTAAGATTCCTGGAGTAATGCGAATTGTTATTTAATTAAGTTAGTTTATAGTTTGAGGGTCGTAAAGTCTGAAGGTAGGCATGTCAGAGTGTCACTAGGCCTAGCTGCTACATTCTTAGGTACCGGTACAATCTATCTATGAATATCCGATGATAGTGATTGCGAAGAGGTGGTTGGGAAGGGTGTCACACCTGGCTATAACTGGGGTGTGCAATCGGTTAAGGGCAAGCTTGCTATACATGATTTTGACCTAAGGTTGATCCGACCCATGTATAGATTCTCCAGAAATAGAAGGACTCCATGGAGGTGGATCAACGTAACAGTCAAAAATATGTCAAGCAAAACCTTAACATGGCTGCTACTATTGTATTCCAGGTTCAAAGGCGGTTGGGCACCACTGATCAGGGTTTTATAGAACTGTACAGTCTGTGACATTGGGCAGTTGAAGTTCGTGATGGCAGAGGAGCGTGAGAAATGTGGCACAAAGGGTGAAAGTTTAGATGGCCACCTGAAGTGCCTACTGTGGTTCTTTCAGTTCAGATGTGGATCAACTGGTGCAGATGAAATATCATCTCACCTACGATCCAAGATCTCCTTGGCCAGAGAGGCTATCAAGAGATTCTGCAAAACTACCACCCTTTGGTCATCCCAGAGAGACAGGAGAAGGAGGTAAACTCAATGATTGAGTTTCATGATAAGACTCCAGTAGATGCCATGTTTCTTGTGAAGGATGAGAAAATTCTTCATTCTGTGATTGAGGCCCAGAGGAAACTTGACATAGGGTGGATTGATTGCACATTATATTTGTTCTATGTTCAGTACCTCATGGCCATTATCATATCACGTATTTTCGTCGTGATGATAAAAAAATTGACTAACCCTATCAGACTCGAATTAGTTTCCCATCATTAGCAAAATTATTTTTGGTTTTTAACAGGTTATTTTAGATTTAATTTGCATTTATCTTTTGTTTTAAATTTATATTTATGTAATAATTATGAAGTTAGGACAATCAATAATAGCTAGTAAAAAAATAATGCATGAACAATGTTAACAATATATGTATGTAGGTTATGACAAAACAATTAATTTTAATTCAAAACATTCCAGAATATCTAATTGCGAATAATGTAGGGCCAACCGCAACAAAAAATCATGGGTCGCAATTGTCCGGGTCGCAATTGTCCGGACACCGTGGCATGGTACTGCTCAGCCATAAGATTCAAAAAATTCCATTCTGTATAGAAATTGAAGTAATTGGTCAACATCTAATGTGACAAAATCATAAAAATGGACATGCTATTCATTGGCTTCCTATATGGATTACGGGACATTTCAGATGGCAGTATATAAATATTATATTGCTTGTCCACAGTACCCTCTAAAAGTGGTAGCCCGCATAGGGCACAGGATCTCAAAAGGGTTAATTTTATAATGAACTTATGTTTAATATTTTCAAACGCAACTACGGATGATCCCAGATCTCAATGCCCGCGACCACGTCAACAATGAGTTGGAATTATACGGAGGGAGAGGGTGGTAGATCCTCGGCTGGGGTAAGCCGACTACCTTGGTCAATGGTGTACCTGAAGACGCCAGAGTTCATATCACGTGAGTGATTCCGGTGGCCCCACTCTACCAATTCAATGTTTACATGGCTGGGGGCGGCGCATTGCAGGAAGGAGCCAGGGGTGGAGGCATTGCGGGAGCTGGGGGTGGAGGCGGTGCGGGAGCCAGGGGCAGAGGCATTGTGGGAGCCGGAGGGGGGACATCAATGTTTGATCAAAGTTTGATCAATGTTTGATCAAAGGAATGCTTTTCGAGAGAAGGACTGTAATGGCTATTATTGTATTATTAAAACGTAATATTTGGATAATTTAAATTACAAATTTAGTTTCAATTTTTATATTTCAAATATTATTTACATTTTCAGTCGAAAAATCAATCAGTGGACAAATACAAGGTCCGTGACTTCGTCCAACACCAGCTAGAGGCATAAGGAGATCGGGGGTGGCAGATATTTGGCTGGGTCAAGTCTGCTGCCACTCCCAATGGGGTGCTGGAGCCAGCCAGCCTCCACGTGACACAGGTTGTCCCACAGCATGACGACCATATATTTGATCTGTTTGGTGGGAACGTCGGGGGCAGTGTCGCGGGCGGAGTCATGGGTGGTGTCGAGGGTGGATTCGCGGACAGAGTCGCGGACAGACTCGCGAACAGAGTCACAGGCGGAGTCGCGGGCAGAGACGGGGCCGGAGTCGCAGGCGAAGTCGCGGGCGAAGATGGGGCCGGAGTATTTTTGAAAAAAACTGATAGTAATGATTAATTATCACCAGTTTATATTTTTTGTTAAAAATTAATTAAAATAAACTGAATTAGTTTTCAAGAGCTTCCCCTGTCTGCTTCAGCCTGGCCTTTCTAGTCTATATTGTGTCTTACTGATGCTATTGAGTAATGATTAATTATCACCAGTTGATATTTTTTGTTAAAAATTAATTAAAATAAACTGAATTAGTTTTCAAGAGCTTCCTCTGTCTGCTACAGCCTGGCCTTTCTAGTCTATATTGTGTCTTACTGATGCTATTGAACGTTTAATGTCACAAGGGAGTGATATTCTACCCGCGGCTGAAAAAACACTATTATCCACATGGTCAAATAAATCCGAACAATTGGAAACCATTCCATTGCAAAAGTATGGCATCTCCTTGGAAACTCTGCGAAACCTTAGTCAGAATCCAGACGCAGAATCAAGAGGAAATTTTTCTTATGGGTTTTGGAACTTGTTTTCACCAGTGCAGAATTGTCTGATAATGTATTGATTTGGTATTGATTAGGCCAACTGTCTGAGGCCTGTCAGCCTGAGGCTTTGTGGGGCGTCTTACCGCTGTACCGTACCAGTCAGCCAGTACTGCTGTATGCGGTATGCTGTAGGCCTATCGATCCGGACTGCCGGACAGCCGGTACCTCAGTTCATTGTAGTGTAGTGTAGACCTACACTTTCTTCTTACTTCTTCTTGTTCTTGGTATGGCTAGCGGTACCAGTACTCTGGTACTGGCTACTGATATACTACCGGCAGACCAGTACCTAGCCTACCTGTCTACATGACGCCTGCAGTGTATCATAGATATATAGATCTGTATTAAAACCAGAATATAGTACAGCAATAATAGTGAGATATCTGGATATGGCACAAATCTAATCCGGTCGAGATCTTAGGATCCCGTCACAATGAAGTTTATAAGGGTATCAACCATGACATTGAGAATCTCTGGGACTGACAGAGCAGATCAATGGAGGTTCTAGATAAACTAAACGATTGTATCGCCAATACCCCCTGGCAGTCGATAACCTTGAGCGGTATTCGAGAAAAACTGCATCTTAATCCGCGGTATTTGTCTTCCATCTGATAAGGATGATGTCAACGATCCTGCGAAATACGTTATGGTGTTTCTTAAAGAGAAGTTAAACCTAAACATCTCTCTCGATGAAATCGATAACTGCCACAATCTTCCAGTAGAGAATGGAAACTGAAAACAACGTCGCTATTATAAAGTTTACAAACTATAGATCTAAACAGAAGTGCATCCGAAACCGCAAGCAGCTAAAGGGAACAAATATAGTGTTATAAGAGAGCTTAACCAAGCGTCGTGGTACACTTCTGAAAGCGGCCAAGGATAAGGGAGGGATTCAGGCGGCGTGGTCGATAGATGGTCGGATCATGGTGGCCAAATCCAATGGTAGATACCCTTACAGGTTATTACCATGATAAGGACGTCAATGCATGGTCCCCACCAACGTCAACTACTAGCAACAACCCCAACCCTGCGACAACCCAAGCCAGTACAGCTGCGGCGCAATCAACAGACAACCGACGTCAATGATAAAACTGTTAAACAACCATCAAAGTCTTCCTCCAGGAAGGTTGGTAACAAGCCACGTCAGCCACGTAACGTCACAAAGTAATATTGTAGTAAACTAAAACGTTACTTAACTTGCCAACAACAAATAATAATCAAAATTAAAATTCCCTATATTTCCATGTAAAGAGTGTCATAGAGAGGTGCGGGAGTCTCACCAGGCCTTAGGGTGCGACCTGTGTGGCCAATGGCTACATCTAAAGTGTGTGTAACTTTCACTTACACAGAAAGATTACAGACAATTTCAGAACTCCAACTCTCCCTGGTACTGTCCCGCTTGTCTTGCAGATGCACTACCATTTATGAACATTACAGATGATGACGAATTTATTCTCACTGTGAGAGATTACAAAATTCCTGATTGTATGGATATTTCTACCTTGATACGCAATACTTCGACAAATACACAATTACTGATCTCACAGAGTCCAAAGACAACTACTTCGACAATGATTTAGATGCTGACATGCATGCACCAACTACCACATCATATTTAAGAAATTGTAACTACCACTTTGCAGACGAATATAACACAGATTTTGCAACACTGACACCAAAACTATCCATGATACATTTTAATGTGCGCAGCTTATCAGCTAATTAACTAAATAATTACCTAAATACAATAATTTGTTTCAGGTAAAACAGGCACTTCTACTCAAGTTTCGCAGTCTCGACCTAATGAAGTCTGTCTACCAGAACCGCAGTCTCCTGGCCAGTCTCTACCACCTAACGGATCGCAGTCTCTACCACCTAACGGATCGCAATCTCTATCACCTAACGGATCACAGTCTCTACCACCTAACGGATCGCAGTCTCCTGGACAGTCTCTACCTACACCTATGGAACGAGCTCCTCCCTTTCCACCTCCGGTTTCTACTACTACACCTCAACATTCTCAACCAACCTACTCCACGATTCTCACCTCTACGCCTCCAACTACATCTACTAACTCTAATCCTTGGGTCTCTACTCCTCACACTACCGCTATGTTGATGTATGACACTGGGTCGGAGTTAATTAGTATTAGTTTGGTGTTTATACACGACCAGGTACACTACGTAGCATTAATAAATAATAATCAAATTCGTGGGGGGTTTCATAATTCAAATCTAAGGGGGGAACAGTCGGGGGCTGTGGGGGCGGGGGCTGAGGGGGGACAATCGGGGGTTGAGTGGGAACATACGGGGATTGTAGTGGCTGATATTACAGAGGCAGGGTATTGGGAAGATTTTGAAGTAGAGTTTGGGGAACACTCTGGGCTAGATGAACATATAGGGGAACAATTAGGGTCTGAGGGGGGCACTTGGGGGTTGGGGGGGGGGGGGGGGGGGGGGGGGCTGATAGACAACAGTTAGGGTCTGGGGAACAATTTCAATCGGGGCTACGGGAACAATTGGGGGCTAAAGGGGGGTGGTTTGACGATAGTATGTCAGTCAGTGGTGAATCCACTGGCAACGTAATAAATTCTACTAAGACACTACTGACCTTCCCTCTGATGGTGTAGTCCGTAGATGTGAAAACTGTTTGCGAGCTACCATGCCAGAAATGGTCGTTAAAATTCGGGGCTATACTGGGACAACATGTAAGAGGGTTTTTGGAGAAATTTGTAGATCGTCTAATGGCACTTTTCATTTATGTACAGAGTGTAGGGGGTATCTTATCAATGTTTCTACTAATAACAAAAATATACCAAAATGGGAACACGCATGGCCATCATATTTCTCGTCCTTAGTTAGTAAATCAAACACAGAAGGTTCATGGGGTTTAATTCCAAATTTATTGAGATCGGCATGGGCGGGGTTAGAGGGGAGGTTTTCGACGGCAGTACATCAAATTATAAATCTAAATCCAATATTCAATGATATTACAGTAGTTAGGGAATGGCACATGCGGGAAATAAATAGTTTGGAAGCTGCACGCATAATGAATGCATCAAACACCAACCCCTATACATCTGTTCTATGTCCCTTAGGCTGTGAGGAATTCATAGATAAGGTTAACCTCCTGCCTTTCCACCATTTTATACATAAATGGATACCACATTTTTCGGCATTTAATCCGAAACGTTTTCTGGTAAGAGGAATCAGGGGGGATTGGCCGTATGACCAAGTCGATCTAGACTGGGTTATACGTCCATCCCTCGTGGTAAACAAATCGAAAGGATTGTTTGTCGCTTTCTTACTTAGGAGTACTCTCAGAATCATTAGAGGGAGCCCAACGGCTCCTCAGCTCATTAGAACATGCTGCTTCTAGTGTTGGTCTTTTTATTAACTCCAGAAAGACCAAAATTCTGACAGTTAACTTTGAAAGTCCTCAGCAAGTCTCGGATGAGCATAAGCTCAAAGGATGGTATGCTTGAGCATGTGGACGACTTCTGTTACCTGGGATCATGGATCCAGAAGTCAGGTGAGGACCTTCGAATACGTAAGGGAAAGGCATGGGCAGCCTTGAATAGGCTTTCCAGGATTTGGAAGTCACCGAGAATTAATCGGAAACTTAAGGTCCAATTATTTAGAGCAGCAGTAGTTCCAGTACTCCTCTACGGGAGTCCATGCTGGGCTCTAACTGCTGAGGACACCAAATCTCTGGATGGCACATTCACAAGAATGCTACGCCGGGTTCATTGTGTCAAGAAGATGCACACATCTCCAACCAGACACTATATAACATTGGAGGTGTCTCATTGGTTCCCCCAAGCTTGACACTAGAACAAAATCGCCTCCGCTTTGCAGGACATTGCTTTCGCCGTGAGGACCAGCCAGTGCATAATCTTGTACTTTGGCAGCCTCATGGAGTGAATAAGCATGATGGACAGCCCATGACTTTCTTGAGACGCATCTTAAAGGACACTGGCCTTAAAGATGCGGATGATCTAGCAAATGTCATGGGTGATAGGGAGTTGTGGCGGTGCAATTTTGTTGACAAGCCGGCACAGCATTCTTAAAAATGCAGCTGCAATGCAGCATGCCGATCCTAGTAGTACACATCTCCAACCAGACACTATATAACATTGGAGGTGTCTCATTGGTTCCCCCAAGCTTGACACTAGAACAAAATCGCCTCCTCTTTGCAGGACATTGCTTTCGCCGTGAGGACCAGCCAGTGCATAATCTTGTACTTTGGCAGCCTCATGGAGTGAATAAGCATGGTGGACAGCCCATGACTTTCTTGAGACGCATCTTAAAGGACACTGGCCTTAAAGATGCGGATGATCTAGCAAATGTCATGGGTGATAGGGAGTTGTGGCGGTGCAATTTTGTTGACAAGCCGGCACAGCATTCTTAAAAATGCAGCTGCAATGCAGCATGCCGATCCTAGTAGTAGTAGTATTGGTGTATATAACATAATATATATATATAAGCCCGCCTCTGTAACCTGCTCATATCCCACAATTGGTAAAGTGGCCGTTTTTTGTTTTGGTTAGAATAGCCTGCTGCCTCCTGTAACTTGCTCCTTTCCTTCAATTGGTATATATAATATAATATATATATCGTTTAAGTGAAGCGAATAGATTTACATTAGAATTCCGTAACTGATGTTTTAAAATTTGTAACTAGTGGACGACGACATTTTGAAGATGTTTATATTCAAGAACTTCTGGACTATTATGAACTTCCAGAAAATCAATTGATGAGAGAATGTTTACATGGGTCAACATATATGGACATAACTGATTGCTATAATATCCATAAACGTCTCCTTTATAAGGGCACTGATGATAGTGAATCAAACTTTTCCTCCAGAGATATTTGTAAGGATCAGATGCTACTTATTCATCCATGTACTGAAATTGGAAGAAAATCTTGCGCTATTCACCTAGCAAAAGATCCTAATGGATTTCGTATACAAATACTTTCATTTTCAGTAATGCATTGCCGTATCATGCAGTCCATCCTCCAGGAACAAAATAATAAAACTCCTGCACAAAATGTATTCCTCAATTACCTTCAGTATCGGTATACGGTATACAGTAAATGTACAACAAAACAAACAAAGATGCATGAAATTGGAGTGCTTGAGAAATTAGCAGAATTGGAGGGTGAGTTAGGTTTAGATCATGAACCTATTAATAATAATAATAATAATAAATTATTTTATTCCCAAAACTTCAAATATGTAAAATAATTGAATGCAGCATGGAGGGTGGCCCCGGCTGATAATTTATGGGAATAAGCGTCATGTATGGCAGACAAATCCTTGACCTACACTAATTACATTACTGGTATCCACTGGAGTCATATTGATGTTGTGCATACATACCCAATACATTGGCGCGTAGACACACACACACCCCATACTTACAATTACAAACACCATTATTTCACACATACTACACCACCCACACATACGTACACACATTAATTGTTTACTTTATCACAGTATATTCTAAGTTGTGTAAGTTACTTGTTGCTATGTTATGGAGTCACGGTCATATATTGTAAAATAGTGATTTTTAATGCTATCCATGTAAGTTTTTAGTTTTCGTATTTGTTTTAGAGTAATAAGAGATGCGTTCCAGATTTTTGTAGCACTGACAGTTAAACTTTTAACAGTTAAACTGTTCCCTTCAATTTTGGACATATTATATTAATATTTATTAATATTATATTGTTTCATATATTGGCGTAGTCCATGAATATAAACCCTATTCAGGTATGGATTATTCCATGATTACCCTCATTGATTGTTCATCCTCATGATTACCATTAGCAAAATTATATAATTTTAGGCCTATATACTGATTTCTTAATTAATATATATTAAACCTCTCTATACCTCTCAACTGCATTAATTTCATTAAATATATCTTCAATAAAATCTTCAATAAATATTAATTTCTTTAATATTGTCAATATCTATTTAATACAACCTTAACTGATTATTTTCTTTGATCTACGAATGTTATCCACTCAACTGCAATAATTTCATTCACTCAATTTCTATATCAATCTCTATTTACTTTGATCTATGAATTGTTCTACGAATTTTATCAACTCAACTGCAATATTTGCATTCTTCTATAAATATTATTTCTTCGATATACTCAATTTCTACATCAATCTATATTTTCTATGATCTACGAATTGTTCTATTAACGTTATCTTTCACCTCAACTGCAATTTGATTTATTATTTCTTTTTTCACTCTCCACTCTTTCTTATCTAATATGTCTTATTCTGATTCCGATGATTCTACCCCAACTGGCACTGGAGCCTCCAAAGTTATTCCTTTGAAACCAATTCGCTATATGTATTGTGATACCCCTAGGCCACAGAAGTACCTCTCTACACATCTTCAGAAATTTCATAATTTAAGTAAGGAAGAATCCAAACTACGAATGCATGAATTTAAAGAAGCACAGTCCCAATCTAAATCTACAAAGGTCATCAATAATCTAGAAGATTCTATTTATACAGTATTTAGGCAAATTATGGGAGCAAACAATGTTGGGGAGGGGGCTAAATTATTGTCTGATTGGGTTACTTCGCGGCTAGGTAAAAAAGTTGATAAGAGTGTCCTAAACAAAGTTATATCATTAAGAGGCAATGACTTTATAAAATATAGAAACATAGGAAGTCAGGCAGGTAGTGGTATCAGAGGCTCCATTGCTTGTGCTGGGGTTTTGCAAGCTGATATTAGTGGTACTTCTAGAGCTCCGTCTAGTGTGCCGATCAGTACCACTGTTAGGGTACTACTAGTACCACTAATAGCAGTTATGTTATGCTGCAAATTGTAGGCCTAGTCAACTTATTACCAGTACTGCAACTGCAACCAGTCCCACTGGTATTGGCAACGGAGACCTTAATGAGGGGCAGATTTCTGTAGATCTTCCTTCACTTTCAGCATCACCTTCAATGATAAACTTGCCTTCCCCTACCACCCCTTGTTCAGTCATCCTTGCAAGGTGCGACTCTGTCCTAAGGATAAAGGTTGTAGGAGGAACTTTAATTTTTGTTTTTCCTCAGATGATGCTGATAGTGAAGGAGAGATCATACCACCTCCTAAACGCCCCAGAGTTATTGATGATGATGATTGATTGATTGATTGATTTATTTATTTATTTTTACATGATTAAGATTCCTGGAGTAATTGTTATTTAATTAAGTTAGTTTATAGTTTGAGGGTCGTAAAGTCTGAAGGTAGGCATGTCAGAGTGTCACTAGGCCTAGCTGCTACATTCTTAGGTACCGGTACAATCTATCTATGAATATCCGATGATAGTGATTGCGAAGAGGTGGTTGGGAAGGGTGTCACACCTGGCTATAACTGGGGTGTGCAATCGGTTAAGGGCAAGCTTGCTATACATGATTTTGACCTAAGGTTTGATCCGACCCATGTATAGGTTCTCCAGAAATAGAAGGACTCCATGGAGGTGGATCAACGTAACAGTCAAAAATATGTCAAGCAAAACCTTAACATGGCTGCTACTATTGTATTCCAGGTTCAAAGGCGGTTGGGCACCACTGATCAGGGTTTTATAGAACTGTACAGTCTGTGACATTGGGCAGTTGAAGTTCGTGATGGCAGAGGAGCGTGAGAAATGTGGCACAAAGGGTGAAAGTTTAGATGGCCACCTGAAGTGCCTACTGTGGTTCTTTCAGTTCAGATGTGGATCAACTGGTGCAGATGAAATATCATCTCACCTACGATCCAAGATCTCCTTGGCCAGAGAGGCTATCAAGAGATTCTGCAAAACTACCACCCTTTGGTCATCCCAGAGAGACAGGAGAAGGAGGTAAACTCAATGATTGAGTTTCATGATAAGACTCCAGTAGATGCCATGTTTCTTGTGAAGGATGAGAAAATTCTTCATTCTGTGATTGAGGCCCAGAGGAAACTTGACATAGGGTGGATTGATTGCACATTATATTTGTTCTATGTTCAGTACCTCATGGCCATTATCATATCACGTATTTTCGTCGTGATGATAAAAAAATTGACTAACCCTATCAGACTCGAATTAGTTTCCCATCATTAGCAAAATTATTTTTGGTTTTTAACAGGTTATTTTAGATTTAATTTTGATTTGTTTTAAATTTATATTTATGTAATAATTATAAAGTTAGGACAATCAATAATAGCTAGTAAAAAAATAATGCATGAACAATGTTAACAATATATGTAGGTTATGACAAAACAATTAATTTTAATTCAAAACATTCCAGAATATCTAATTGCGAATAATGTAGGGCCAACCGCAACAAAAAATCATGGGTCGCAATTGTCCGGGTCGCAATTGTCCGGACACCGTGGCATGGTACTGCTCAGCCATAAGATTCAAAAAATTCCATTCTGTATAGAAATTGAAGTAATTGGTCAACATCTAATGTGACAAAATCATAAAAATGGACATGCTATTCATTGGCTTCCTATATGGATTACGGGACATTTCAGATGGCAGTATATAAATATTATATTGCTTGTCCACAGTACCCTCTAAAAGTGGTAGCCCGCATAGGGCACAGGATCTCAAAAGGGTTAATTTTATAATGAACTTATGTTTAATATTTTCAAACGCAACTACGGATGATCCCAGATCTCAATGCCCGCGACCACGTCAACAATGAGTTGGAATTATACGGAGGGATAGGGTGGTAGATCCTCGGCTGGGGTAAGCCGACTGACTACCTTGGTCAATGGTGTACCTGAAGACGCCAGAGTTCATATCACGTGAGTGATTCCGGTGGCCCCACTCTACCAATTCAATGTTTACATGGCTGGGGGCGGCGCGGCGCATTGCAGGAAGGAGCCAGGGGTGGAGGCATTACGGGAGCTGGGGGTGGAGGCGGTGCGGGAGCCAGGGGCAGAGGCATTGTGGGAGCCGTTTCATTAATGACATCAATGTTTGATCAAAGTTTGATCAATGTTTGATCAAAGGAATGCTTTTCGAGAGCAGGACTGTAATGGCTATTATTGTATTATTAAAACGTAATATTTGGATAATTTAAATTACAAATTTAGTTTCAATTTTTATATTTCAAATATTATTTACATTTTCAGTCGAAAAATCAATCAGTGGACGAATACAAGGTCCGTGACTTCGTCCAACACCAGCTAGAGGCATAAGGAGATCGGGGGTGGCAGATATTTGGCTGGGTCAAGTCTACTGCCACTCCCAATGGGGTGCTGGAGCCAGCCAGCCTCCACGTGACACAGGTTGTCCCACAGCATGACGACCATATATTTGATCTGTTTGGTGGGAACGTCGGGGGCAGTGTCGCGGGCGGAGTCACGGGTGGTGTCGAGGGTGGATTCGCGGACAGAGTCGCGGACAGACTCGCGAACAGAGTCACAGGCGGAGTCGCGGGCAGAGACGGGGCCGGAGTCGCAGGCGAAGTCGCGGGCGAAGATGGGGCCGGAGTATTTTTGAAAAAAACTGATAGTAATGATTAATTATCACCAGTTGATATTTTTTGTTAAAAATTAATTAAAATAAACTGAATTAGTTTTCAAGAGCTTCCCCTGTCTGCTACAGCCTGGCCTTTCTAGTCTATATTGTGTCTTACTGATGCTATTGAGTAATGATTAATTATCACCAGTTGATATTTTTTGTTAAAAATTAATTAAAATAAACTGAATTAGTTTTCAAGAGCTTCCTCTGTCTGCTACAGCCTGGCCTTTCTAGTCTATATTGTGTCTTACTGATGCTATTGAACGTTTAATGTCACAAGGGAGTGATATTCTACCTGCGGCTGAAAAAACACTATTATCCACATGGTCAAATAAATCCGAACAATTGGAAACCATTCCATTGCAAAAGTATGGCATCTCCTTGGAAACTCTGCGAAACCTTAGTCAGAATCCAGACGCAGAATCAAGAGGAAATTTTTCTTATGGGTTTTGGAACTTGTTTTCACCAGTGCAGAATTGTCTGATAATGTATTGATTAGGCCAACTGTCTGAGGCCTGTCAGCCTGAGGCGTTGTGGGGCGTCTTACCGCTGTACCGTACCAGTCAGCCAGTACTGCTGTATGCGGTATGCTGTAGGCCTATCGATCCGGACTGCCGGACAGCCGGTACCTCAGTTCATTGTAGTGTAGTGTAGACCTACACTTTCTTCTTACTTCTTCTTGTTCTTGGTACGGCTAGCGGTACCAGTACTCTGGTACTGGCTACTGATATACTACCGGCAGACCAGTACCTAGCCTACCTGTCTACATGACGCCTGCAGTGTATCATAGATATATAGATCTGTATTAAAACCAGAATATAGTACAGCAATAATAGTGAGATATCTGGATATGGCTACCTCTAATAGTGGTACAGTTAGTTCTGAAGTTCCGGGTTCTCAAACTTCAGCAACTGTTGATACTTTGGTAATACACATTGAAAAGATTCAAACATATGAAATACCGGTACTTCCGCCACTTCCACTATCAATGGTTCGCTATCCATCCTATCTCGACACGTCTAGTTGCTCGTAGCAACAAGGTATAACAAGCTACTGCTTGTGACAGAGGCAAGGTATGAGGAGCATGCAACTTCTCTACGAGTGCCTCTACTCCCAGCATCACAATGGCCACCAAACCAACTGGGAAATCGGACCCCAGATAGACCCACTGAACACATAATCTGGGACTGGCATCATTACCCAGGAAGGGTAAAACCTAAGTTGCAGTAAGCGACAGCACTTATTGAAGGAATATGGCCTCCCAAAGGGGAGGTGCTAAGACGAACTGACTTCGTAAGCCAGGAGCGATAAAACGCAGATGTGATGTATAAAAACCCAAATATTTATAAAGCCTTGTCCCTGTGAGGTCTGCACGTACCGTATGTATGCACTGCATATCTCAAATACAGAAGCAAAGTCTAATAAGTAGCATGCATATATTGTTCGGAAGAAAGCCACGGAAGAAATGCCACCAGCAGCCAAGCTGAAAACTTTCAAAGATTCCGAACTTAGTAAATTGAGTTTTGTAAATAGAAATAGAGTAAATAGTAAATAGAGTATTGTAAATAGAAATAGAGTAAATTGAATTGTTGAATTGAATTGAAATGTTGTTAAATCGAATACTGACATTCCTGAGGACTGACTGAGGGAGGTTCTTGTATATTTACTACGAACCGTTTTTTATTAGTGGGATGGTTTTCAATTATTCCTGATGGTTTAAAATTACATCTAAAATTACATGGACATATACTTGGATTTTGCGTTGCGATTTGCGATTTTGCGTTTGTGTTGGAATGCATACGAAGTGAGTTGCGTCCAACACTAATTTTTGATTGAGGCAGGAGACAAATTATAATCTCCTGTCTCGATGCGTGTCTCCTCTAATAACACAATATCTTGGACCGGTCGGTCCAAGGTGTGTAAACCATTAGTTTTACACTTCTTTGGGTGCGGACACTTGCACCTAATTTTCACAGTGACTGTGTGCACTATGTTTTGCACGTCTGGGTGTATGTGCAAGATGACACCGGTTTCCCAATATTTTCTCTTGACAACGGCTCGGTTATCAATACGTAATCTCCCCTTTGGAGACTCCGAACCGTTTTGTACCACTTTGATCTGGTAGATATGGTGGGAAGATAGTATTCCCGCCAATATTCCCAGAATGTGTACGCAATTAATTGTGTCACTTTCCAGCTCTTACGACTATATAGGTCGGCACTAATGGGTTCTGATGCCGGCACAAGAAATGCTGGACTCTGCATTAGCAAATGATTCGGCGTTAATGCAACACCGTCTGGCAACATAGCTATCGGCCTCGAGTTTAATGTATGCTCGATTTCGATGAAAGCTGTGACCAGTTCGTCATCGGTAAGTTGTTTGTTTACAGGCAACGTTTTGGCAATGGCCTGCTTTACAGAGCGAACTAAACGCTCCCAACTTCCTCCTCTCCAAGGACTTTCTGGAGTATTGAATCTCCATTCTACTCTTTGCGGCAAAAGTGCTGCAGAAATTTCTTTATTCTGTGCTGCTTTGTGAGCCGCGTTCAACTCGCTATTCCCTCCGACAAAGTTTGTACCCTTATCGGAGTAGAACGCCTTTACTAGTCCTCTCCTGGCCATAAATCTCTTTAAGGCCAGGAGCAGAGATTTGGTCGACATGTCTGCCACACGCTCAATATGTATGGCTCTACTAGCCATGCATGTCAGTAGCAGGCCCCATCGCTTGTGGGTCAGCCGTCCACTCTTTGCCTCAATCGGACCAAAACAATCCACCCCTGTATTCGTAAAGGGTGGGTCATATGCCTGCACTCTCGCTTCCGGGAGTTCAGCCATCTCCTGTTCCAATACTCTGGCGTTCACCCTCTTGCAAACCAGACAGGCGTCATACATAGTGCCTACTGCCCTGCTTGGCTGCAATAGAATGAATCACTGTCTCGCTGCCGACAAACAGTGTAACTTTCCCGCGTGATGCAACCTCTTGTGTATATCCCATAAAATCGCTCTTTGCAATTCTATTGGGTGACTAGGGATTATCACTGGGAACCTAAACTGTGAGTTTATGTCGACAGTCTGGATTCTCGATCTATGACAAATCAAACCCTTATGGATTAATGGACTCCATTTTCTAAGGGGTTTATAGAGAACTGGTCGTTGAGCCGATAATAGATGTGTTTAGATGCACATGTGTTTAGCATGGCACAAAATATCAAAACAAAGCTTCATAGAAATGTTCCATTTTCGGTATTTATAGGTTTCCAAAGGTGCTGATTCGATTACAAATGTTTTCAAATTCTCTAGTGGCACATAGGTGCCACTTTTTAGCATGAGGCACATGTGTTTAGCATGGCACAAAATATTAAAATCTCTAAAGCTTCATAGAAAATTTCCACTTTCGGTATTTATAGGTTTTCAAAGGTGCTGATTCGATTACAAACGGTTTAGAATTCTCTAGTGGCACATAGATGCCACTTTTAGCATGTGGCACATGTGTTTAGCATGGCACAAAATATCAAAATCTCCATAAAGCTTCATAGAAATGGGCTATTTTCGTTATTTATAGGTTTTCAAAGCTGTTATTATTTGTTATTGTTACTATTATTATTTATTTTTATATATTATTTATTTATAATTATTATTAATTTTGAGATGTTCCATAAGTGGCACAATTTCCTGCAACCTTAGTAAACTAAAGTAAATGTTCAGTATTAACCTCTGCCATGACGTCAACGTGTTGCAGGGAGGCAGAGTTTTACTTTTTGATTGACCTAATGCTGGAACCGAAAAACCAGAATGTCGGAGTCTTATTGGATCCCAAGCCAAGTGGCATACTAAATGTGCCACTGGCTTTTTGTTTGACCTAATGCTGGAAGCCCAAAACCAGAATGTTGAAGTCTTATTGGATCCCAAGCCAAGTGGCATACTATATGTGCCACTGGCTTTTTGTTTGACCTAATGCTGGAAGCCCAAAACCAGAATGTTGGAGTCTTATTGGATCCCAAGCCAAGTGGCTTACTACATTTGCCAACAGCTTATGAAAAAATGCTATCTTTGTCGAATGGCTTGAGTAGACCCAAAGCGTCACTGGTGATTGCCTTTGGTTTCATATTCGTGGGAATATGGCGATATGATGCTATTACTGGGTCTGATGAAAAAAGTAGACGATTTATTAAGTCACGGTTGGTGTCTATACGTGATGATTTTCTAGAGAAATTTTCTCGAAATCTCTTAAAATCTTTATTTAATCATGGTAAGCAACAGAGTTTTACATAGAGGCAACTAACCTGGTTTCTATGGCCATTTGTTTTATATTCCAGCTTAGAGAGCTGATTAAATTTTCAGCCAATCACTGATCACAAATAACAACTAAGCTGAAGTAGAATTCCATTAGTAAGTGCATTGTGATGTACTTGTTGTATGTATTGATGTATCATTATAACCAACAGTGATCATGGTCAATAAAGTATTCAGAGTAGTGATAGGAATTCGATGTGTTATTGCATTAATAAGACTAAATGTATGCAATAATAATATAAAAATGTTGAAAACTGGAATTTTTGAATTGCTCCTTATGCGAAGGGGTGGTGCAAGTAGGTGCAATTTTTTTTTCATATTTATGATGTATGAAGGTTGTATTTGAATGTCTGATAATGTTTTTCAGTGCGGTCGGATTAGTTCGAAAAGTCTGGCTTCCCTAATTACTAAAAATGAAATATTTTTGGGAAAAAAATGTTTAAATGAAACTTGGAGCATTAAGACAACGCTGGGGACCTCTAAAAACCACATATTTGGAATCAGCTCGCCATGGAGAACATTTTAAAAATAAAATTTCCAATATTGTCAAATTTTTAAAAAAAATTACGTTTTTTTTGGAAATTTTTCCTAAAAACTGAAATTTTCAGGCCTAGTTATAGATCAACTGATGTAATGTTCTGTGCAATATTGTGTCTGGTACTTACCCTGCAGTTAAATCCAAACCGACGGTTACGACGGTAGGTAGGTCAGTTGTATTGTAAGTGCATACTGGTACCGTATTTTATTTTGTATATAGGCTACGGCCTAGTTAGATCAACTGATGTAATGTTCTAATTGTAGGCCTACCATTAACCCCTTCCTGGCTCTGGCTGGTGCGTAGGCCTACTGCAAAGCTCCCATTCAGTCTCTTACGCTTACATGGTACGCTACTATAACGGTTTTATGGGTGGACTACAGTTCCAGGTCTAATCTGGCTATCTAATCTGTATTACATTAGGCCTACAGTGCACTTAAATGGTAATTTTACATAAGCCTACTAAATAATATTGAACTGCCTGGAGGTAATAATACAGCAAGTAGGAGCCACGCTGTACTAGGGCTTAGGGTAAGGGGTAAGGCTACAATAAAATGATACAAACAAATTTGTTATTGTCGTGCCTACTCTTCTGTTTTACTTACAGTATTAGGCACTATAATTATGTTGGCCTCTATTTGTTTTTTTACTCCATTTAGGGGTGTTCGTACATTGCCAGTGGCAGTGGCAGAGCAATGTTTTGCGCCATTTTTTCATGCTGGGGCCAATTTTGAGAAAGGGAAAGCTTTGTTAAACTTTGTGTTACGTTACGTATCGCAATATTGGAATGCTGGAATGGCGTAATAAAGCCCGGACAGCCTATTTGTTGGAGGCCTATTATAATTATATCTATTAAATAATCCCCCCCCCCCCCCCCCCCACCCGCCTCATAACTACTGTGCAGTTTGCACTGTACTATTGGCCGGACCTCCAGTGGAATTGTATGCTTTAAATACTTGAACATTTACTTGACAGGCAGTCACATGTATACATGTACGCAGTAGTAAGGGGCTTTACAGGACCAACTAAAGTGTGGTAGGTTAGGTTTAGTATTTTGGTTAGGGTTAGTTGCATTGTCATTCATCTTTAAGTTCAAATTATATGTAGCAATCTCACTGTCAAGTTTATAACTATCACTGATTTACTCGGAATAATGTAATAATTAACGATTTAATGTGTTTATAAATGATAAAATCGCACGTGTCCCGCACTTTACAATGAAATGTCCCACACTTTACATGACTTTGCTGCACTTAAACTACTCCCCTGTTTCATTGAAGTTACCTACCAGCTTACTAAAGGCTAATTTATTTTCCCTACATATCTAGGAACATCACGGAACACAAGTTTTCCCACTAACTTTACTCAATTCGCTGAACTTCAGCAAAGAATTTGACAGTTGGGAATTTCACTTTCGTACGCGTCCCGCACTTTACAATTTTTTGAACCAATAATTCTGAGACATAAACTTCTGCAGGTTTTCCAAACTGCTTTTTTATAAAGAACCGATAATTGGTTTTTCTAAGAAACACAAGCATTATAATATTTTAGTTCATTTTCTTGATGTACAGTACTAAAGTATGCACAAAAAGTCGTACGAATGTCCCGCACTTTACATGGAATGAGCCAATTGTGTTTTGTGTGGTACTCAGTGGGTGTTATAGTGATGTTGGAAATCTATAATTGTGTTTGGTGTGGTACTCAGTGGTCGTTATAGAGATGTTGGAACTCAATAATTGTGTTTGGTGTGATACTCAGTGGGTGTTGTAGTGATGTTGGAACTCTATAATTGTGTTTTGTGTGGTTCTCAGTGGGCGTTATAGTGATGTTGGAACTCTATAATTGTGTTTTGTGTGGTACACAGTGGGTGTTATGGTGATGTTGAAACTCTATAATTGTGTTTGGTGTGGTACTCAGTGGGCGTTATAGTGATGTTGGAACTCTGCTGGATGACGCAAGAATCATTCCATGAGTACAGAGAGAGGGGGCGATTACGTATTGGAAGGAATCTATCAATTTGCACCCCCATGGTGTAGCTAGGAATATGGAGAAGTGGGAGGAATTCTATGGTCTAGTTTCTGTGGCAGAAGAATTGAGGATTCTGTGCAAATCCATGCACCCGACACAAAAGACTAAACAATTTATTAAAGTCGACAATTCTCACAGAAGAAAGATGGTCGAATTGGTGGAGAAGTGGCAGATAATTAACCCTTGTGCCAGGCAGAGATGATATACCCACCTACGGGCATCTGTGGCACCAAACTATCATCGCATTTCCCCCATATGAGTTCGATAGGGAAGCAGCAAACATACTGTAAACTACATTTTTAGAGAATGGTCCCACTTATGGGGAAATGGGACAGTGAAGTAGAACATGATGGTCGTCCTGTACAGCTGACAGCATGACAGACTGTCGCACATGACAGACTCGCATATCCTGCGGGGTTCTACTCTAGCGATCTTGTCTCTTAAACTATGTGAGCTTAACCTGATACGTGTAAAAGCAATACGTCTATAGTCCGGTATATAACAGTTTTCTGCCTTGTAAATAAGATGTGGTAAAAGAGATGACTTTACTATACTCCTGTACGTAACAAATTTTGTATCGGACATCGGTTTGTTAATTATACGCTGTCTTACAGTACCTAGTGGGTCTGTAATATCAAAGTCTAATGAATAATTAAGTAACTTATAACCAGGAGGGTGGGAAGGAATATCCTTATCTATGTTCTTAAGCATTTATGTAATAAATTTTTTCCTAGGCTTTAGAATTACCATTACCTTAATGGTGGAACCCCCAATTCGACTAAACAGAGTTCTATAAGAGTTTGTACACGGACATTTAATAGTATTTTTACCATCCTAAACGCCTTCCAATGTTGATATATATATTACCTTACAGAAAAACTATATAAGATATTACTTTTCCTTTAATACTCTCGATGTACTGATATACCTACATACTTATATTGTAATATATAAAATATTCATTACATGGCATTTCTGTTCTGTACGTTTCGTGTATGGCAAATTATATTCCCTCTGGTAAACAAAAAACGAGAATAATTTGTTGCTGTTAAATAAATAATTACAATTATATTGAAGTCATGACAATTTATTTTAGTAAATATTATTTTCCTAATTGTTAAGAATATTATAACTTTGCTTCGGTTTTGGTCACAACATAATAAGCTACTGTAGTAGAAAAGATTAAAGGCGAAAGTATAAATTCTGACTCTCAGAATATCAGTTTCATCTTTGTATTATTTTTAAGAATTTTCAACGAACTGTGGCTCAGTTTATGTATAAGCGCATGAACTTTGTATAATACAGTAAAAAACAATTAATATAATATAAGGAATCGCCTACACTGCTACACAACATACAGTACAGTAGTTGCCTAGTAACTATAGTAAATATTTCCAAATGTCAGAGAGTATTACACCAGACCAAGGCAAGGTGGTGGAGATATATTTGTTCACAATACAGTCATTAATATATCAATTATTGGGGCGAGGGGAGAGAGTAGAGTTTGTCTGAAAAGTGGACAGTCAAGGAAAAAGTAAAGCGACAAAAGTGACTGGCCCAGTCGGGAAATACATTTTGTGGTTGGACATGGATGCACATGGATGGTGATGTGGAACATCAAGGAGGTGGCCCCTCATTTGGGACAATTATTGTTTTGCGCTGCAATAGTGTCAACATATACCACAACCAGAGACACGCACCCCAAAACGCAACAAATGTGATATGAGAAAGTATGGTATGAGAAAAGCATGAAAGGGCTGGCAGGCCAGGGAGTTAATCAAACAGGTGTGTGAAACGGGAGGGAGCGTGGTACGGTGGTGGAACATTTAACCACGCTACCCATTATGTGTTACAACTTTTGTTTTGCTGTGGAATATTTAACCATGCTACCATTATTTGTTACAAATTTGGATTTACTCAATTGATGAATTTTTTTAATTTTTTAGTTTTACAAAAAATTGATCTATTTTTCTATTTCTAGTCTATAAAAAATAACTTCTGCAATGGAGGTGGACATAGTATATGGTCTACTTGTATGTGTAGCTGAAGAGGGGGAGAAAGTTATTGAATCCTCATAGATTCATATATCTGTTGAACCCCTTCAACATCATCAATTTGTACTTCTTGAAGGTAATGTAATTAATAATGAAGAAATTAGCAATTAGAATGTATACAATTAAAAATAGTTTAATAATTTAATATGATCATGATGAAGATTATTAAAATTGGTTGTCAACTCCAAAAAGCTGTGACAATAAAACACAAGAAACAACGATGCAGGATGGAGTATGTCAGTGATGGGACTGTTGTGGTCGTAGTCTGGAATGACAATAAGCCAGTTTATGACGCATCTAACTATATTGGTGTTAGTCCAGTTGTCCCAAAGAAACGCTATTCGAACTCACTCACACTCACTCAAACTGTTCGACCTCATATAACCATTGATTGTCCACAAATAATAAAGTAAAATTAAATTTAGTATTACATTTATGTGTACTGCGAATTAATTTTTTGTCCACTGTTTTTATTTAGTCTAACTCAAACTCAGTTACTAAGTGTAGTAAAAGTGTAGTTACTCAAACTGTAACCAATGTGGGGTCAGGAATTAGTGGAATTACTATAATTGGAGGAATACACCAGCGGCTGGAATGTGGAATGTGTACGTATTGCTACTACATCTTTCCCTGATAAGGGGGCAACATCGTCCTTGGCGTCTGCCACATGTCCGACAATAACAAAAAAGATCAGTGACATCTCCTTCCCATACGGTATTTGGACAACTGTACGATTTTGTCAATCCCAGTTGACTATAATGTACCTGAGAAGCTATTCTACTTGACTGATCAGAAAAATTATATTTTTCGTTAGTTAAAATTAGTTTATACTAGTTAACAATGATAAAAACTTGGTTGCATTTGAAACCCTAAGGCTTTTACAATTTTGTATCTAATCACATGAAAGATTTTTTTATAACATAGAGCAAGGCTGGGGCAACATATCTATCAGACGGAATCTTGTGAAAATAAATATCATCCGCTGGGTGGTGCTGCAAATTTATTATTTGTTATAAATATGTATATGTATATGTTATAAATATGTTATAAATAAAACTATTAAATATAACTAATAAAATAACTAATAAAACTACTAATAAAACAGAGTGGAAGGGTCTACTGTGGAAGAATGGTTTGTGAACAGGCATTCCTTGGCTTAACGAGCCTAAAAGATTCTCCCATTCATAAATAAAACTATAGAATTCAATGCAACGTATATAACCACCACATCAGAGACGCCATACTGGTACTACAGAAGGTAGGTACTAGATAAATATGTACTGTTGTTACAAAAAAACAAACAAACAAAAAAACAAAACAAAAACAATTAACAAAAAATTATTAGTTTTATCTGTAGTTATAACGATGAGAACCAATCAACCAACCTACCATCTCACCCTTATAACGCATAATAACATTAACCAAAACCACACACGTTATATAATATGTAATAGGGATAATACCTTACTAGACATTTGACTAGTCAGTGATGTTGATGATGACTGCTTCGAATTGTGACCCCGCACCAGGGGTAGTTTTAATAAAGGCCCACTAAGAGTGAGCGTGACCCCGCGCCCAGGTAGATTTAATAAAGGCCCACTAAGAGTGAGTGTGAGCCCGCGCCCGGGTAGATTTAATAAAGGCCCACTAAGAGTGAGCGTGACCCCGTGCCCGGGTAGATTTAATAAAGGCCCACTAAGAGTGAGCGTGACCCCGCGCCCAGGTAAATTTAATAAAGGCCCACTGAGAGTGAGCGTGACCCCGCGCCCGGGTAGATTTAATAAAGGCCCACTAAGAGTGAGCATGACCCCGCGCCCGGGTAGATTTAATAAAGGCCCACTGAGAGTGAGCGTGACCCCGCGCCCGGGTAGATTTAATAAAGGCCCACTAAGAGTGAGCGTGACCCCGCGCCCGGGTAGATTTAATAAAGGCCCACTAAGAGTGAGCGTGACCCCGCGCCCGGGTAAATTTAATAAAGGCCCACCGAGAGTGAGCGTGACCCCGCGCCTGGGTAGATTTAATAAAGGCCCACTAAGAGTGAGCGTGACCCCGCGCCCGGGTAGATTTAATAAAGGCCCACAGAGAGTGTGCGTGACCCCGCGCCCGGGTAGATTTAATAAAGGCCCACTAAGAGTGAGCGTGACCCCGCGCCCGGGTAGATTTAATAAAGGCCCACTAAGAGTAAGCGTGACCCCGCGCCCAGGTAAATTTAATAAAGGCCCACTGAGAGTGAGCGTGACCCCGCGCCCGGGTAGATTTAATAAAGGCCCACTAAGAGTGAGCATGACCCCGCGCCCGGGTAGATTTAATAAAGGCCCACAGAGAGTGTGCGTGACCCCGCGCCTGGTTAGATTTAATAAAGGCCCACTAAGAGTGAGCGTGACCCCGCGCCCGGGTAGATTTAATAAAGGCCCACTAAGAGTGAGCGTGACCCCGCGCCCGGGTAAATTTAATAAAGGCCCACTGAGAGTGAGCGTGACCCCGCGCCCGGGTAGATTTAATAAAGGCCCACTAAGAGTGAGCATGACCCCGCGCCCGGGTAGTTTTAATAAAGGCCCACTAAGAGTGAGTTGACCCCGCGCCCGGGTAGATTTAATAAAGGCCCACTAAGAGTGTGCATGACCCCGCGCCCGGGTAGATTTAATAAAGGCCCACTAAGAGTGAGCGTGACCCCGTGCCAGGGTAGATTTAATAAAGGCCCACTAAGAGTGAGCATGACCCCGCGCCCGGGTAGTTTTAATAATGGCCCACTAAGAGTGAGCGTGACCCCGCGCCCGGGTAGATTTAATAAAGGCCCACTAAGAGTAAGCTTGACCCCGCGCCCGGGTAGATTTAATAAAGGCCCACTAAGAGTGAGCGTGACCCCGTGCCTGGGTAGATTTAATAAAGGCCCACTAAGAGTGAGCGTGACCCCGCGCCCGGGTAGATTTAATAAAGGCCCACAGGGAGTGAGCGTGACCCCGCGCCCGGGTAGATTTAATGAAGGCCCACAATGAGTGAGCGAGACAACGTGCCCGGGTGCGCCCGGGTTCTCAAAAGGTTTAGATTCTAGAGATATATACGTATTAATATATATATATATATTAATTAAATGAATGTCTGGATCGATATCATTAAATGCGGGATTAGTTAAATCATTGTCAAAGTCAATATTATGATTAGCAGACTCACAGTCAAAGATATCATCATCGTCATCACTGAAGCTTGCAAATGGAAATAATTTTATGTAGCAATAAATGCACCATATGTTATTTGGATGGGATGTATTTATAAATTGATTTGCCTCCTGCTGAGTAAGACAGGATCCACATTGAAAGTGGTAAGTTAAATCGCAAATTCGCATTTTAGTTTTAGGTCAGATATTATGAATTTTGAGAAACAAAGATCGCAGTTACTGTCATTCATAGTATTAGAAGGGTTAGTGTAGGGAGAGTGCTAGAGAATGAGTGTAGAATATTAGGAGGGTAGGTTAAAAAAGGGGTGGGGGGGGGGGGGGGTGGGGTTGAGGTTGTGTTCTTACTTAGAGTGAGTAATTAAAACTACAGCGGCTATCAATGGAGCACAAAAGAATTGAATACAGACCAGTGTACATACTGACGTTTGCCAGCTTGGGGAAAACTTAAAAATATATGTATTTAGTTTAGCGTAGACCCTTATCAAGCCAATAAGGAGAACTTATCAATATATAAATTTACGATGTAACAAGACATTTGTAATAAACGGTGGATATTAGTGTATTTTGTAGAATTATCTATATGGTTGCACGATAATTCTAAATAAAATTAAACTTAATAATTATGTAGTCTCTTTCATTGTACGATAATTCTATATAAAAAATAACCTTAATTAATATAGGAAGTCTCTCACATTGTACGATAATTCTTAATTAATATAGGAAGTCTCTTACATTATACGATATTTCTATATAAAAAATAACCTTAATTAATATAGGAAGTCTCTTACATTGTACGATAATTCTAAATAAAAAATAACCTTAATTAATATAGGAAGTCTCTTACATTGTACGATAATTCTATATAAAAAATAACCTTAATTAATATAGGAAGTCTCTTACATTGTACGATAATTCTTAATTAATATAGGAAGTCTCTTGCATTGTACGATAATTCTATATAAAAAATAACCTTAATTAATATAGGAAGTCTCTTACATTGTACGATAATTCTTAATTAATATAGGAAGTCTCTTACATTGTACGATAATTCTTAATTAATATAGGAAGTCTCTTACATTGTACGATAATTCTATATAAAATATAACCTTAATTAATATAGGAAGTCTCTTACATTGTACGATAATTCTTAATTAATATAGGAAGTCTCTTATGTTGTACGATAATTCTATATAAAAAATAACCTTAATTAATATAGGAAGTCTCTTACATTGTACGATAATTCTATTTAAAAAATAACCTTAATTAATATAGGAAGTCTCTTGCATTGTACGATAATTCTATATAAAAAATAACCTTAATTAATATAGGAAGTCTCTTGCATTGTACGATAAGTAAATTTAGATTTAGAACGATTTTAACTTATTTGAAATACGATTATTCTCCAAGTTCGAGGGGGGAGTAATAGCTACCGGCTGGGGTGGCCGAGGCCGAACGCAAACCTGATCGTCCAGGGGCTCTATCGGGAACGTGGTTCCAGTCGTTTTCTACATTGTTGTACTCGTGTCCCCAGTCGAGAGCGTCACACGTAGTTGGGAGATTATAGCGGTCGATATCTTTCTCCATTATACTTGCCGTCGAGGGGACCTTCTCCGATTCTCGCTTTCCTTTGAGCAGTTTGAACCGGACGTCCTCGTAGTGACGGATAGTTATAAACCGATCGGAGGCGGAGATTTTGGCCATTATCTGGCCACGATGTACTGCAGTGGCGGCGATCAGTTTCTTAAATTTTAAAATCTTTATGTATTGCAGGAGGTTAGACCTGAATGGTGTCAAATGGTCGGTTATATAAATCTCCTCTGGGAGATCTTTAGTGTTTGTAAATACCTTCTCGCGCTCCCGGTGACCACCGAATCGAACAATAATTGGTCGGCTTTTCACCCGGCCATCCGAAAGCGTGTTCGTCGAGTCGTGACATCCAATTCGATGACAAATATCCACAGAATCGATGTTGAGTTTGAGAAGTTCTAGAGTGGGAATGATTTTATTTAGTGTGTGGTTGGCGGTTTCGGTACTGTTATCTGGAATTCCGTGGATTAGGACATTGTGCCGCCGTCTGTATTGTTCCAACTGATCTGAGTTAAGAAACATGGTTGTCATAATACTGCTGTGTTTAAATTGAATTTCATTAGCATCATTCACTCGGTTAATGATACGAGAGAGGATTGTATTCGATTTATCGTGTAGAAGTTTATTTTCATTCTGGAAGTGGTCTATCTTTAGAGACAATTCTCGGAAGCCTGTGGACATTTGTGCCGCAAGTTCGGGAGAATCCGTCGTTTTTTTTCCAGCCCCAGTAGTGGTAGGTGGGGCCATAATTCGGAACTTCGTGAGATTCCTGGAGTAATGCGAATTGTTATTTAATTAAGTTAGTTTATAGTTTGAGGGTCGTAAAGTCTGAAGGTAGGCATGTCAGAGTGTCACTAGGCCTAGCTGCTACATTCTTAGGTACCGGTACAAACCGATGTTCCTCTATACTCCAATCTGTCCTTTTTTTGTAAAAACAATGCAACTAACTACCTAGTCTTTCTAACTCCTAGATATCCAGCTCATTTGAATGTTTTAACTTTAATTGGTGAATTAAATTAGATTGTTCCACCGAACAATATATACAATACTGGGTCTTTACTGCCCGCCCTGTATTTAGGACATCTTCAATTTCAATATAGTTATTCTTATCCTTGTTATAATCAGTTTTATCTGTATTTACATTATCCATGGCAGGACTCATGTTGTCCATTAATACGTTAAAAACATCTTCATCAAAATTCCTTTCGTTGAAATACTCCTGAAGTATTTCCTTATCATTATTGTCATCATCGCAGTCACTACTCATATAATACTCCTTTAATGCTATAGTACTCTCTTCGTCTGAAAGTGTTTGAAATTTCCGTTGGATGTTGTTGGAAGACCCTAGAGGACCATTTAGGTATAAGGTTAAGGGATGGGTCTTTGCATACCTCTAGGTGTCTGCCTTATGTAGGGTTTGTTTTTTATGTTCTACTTAACCCGCAGTTAAACTCTAACTCAGCAGTTTTAGCTCTTACTAAAGGGCTTGAGTTTCTAACCAAGAGAACTGCTGAGTTTAAGTTGCAAGAAAGTAAGATAAATTTTGACGACGCAGATTCTCGTAGAAAATTAAAGGAACTCGCAGCCCTGACGAGGGAGGCGCCCTGGGATTACTTTGTTACATTCACTTGTAATGATTCAGAAACACCAGGCGTCGCCCCTCTTTATAATAGAATTAAAGAAGTGTACGGCCATACCGAGTTTTTCCAAGAGAAACTCGAAAGTTCGGTGTGCGTCTCGCCCAGGTTTGGCATTGGACTGTAAGCCATGTTGTAGACTGGATCCAATACAGTCCGCAAAAGCCAATGGGCAAAATTAAAAGGATATGGTGGAGGTATGAATTCCAAAGCCAAAGTGCTCTAGGTAACAAACCCCATGTTCATATGGGACTTTCCTTACATCCGGGTGAAACCACTCTAGATCATCAGAAACGTGTTTGCTGCCAATCCAAGAGTTTGTTCCATGAAGATTTTAATACAGATTACGCAACGCTATTAAGGGATGGGCTCATTAGGGATTTTAATGATTATGGGGAGTTTTTAAATAAATTTCAACTTTTTCAGACTCACGATTGCAAAAAAGCGGGGGGGGGGGGGGCGTTGCGAAAAACGAACTGACAGTGAAGGGAAGTTTATTTGTAGATACAAAAAATATCCAGATTCTGGGGAATATGGTTTTATAGAACACGAAAACTTATATACAGAAAAAACTTTCAATAAATTAGTAGATCTTGGATTGGCAGGATACAGGAATGAAGATGTGACAGACCCCTGGTTGAACCCAATGTTTATTGCTGGAATACACACTTACCCAGCAATGGGCTCTGAGTTTTTCACACCGACGGTACCACGTTTGTTTGTTATTATGCGAGCTGCTTGCAATGTGCAAGTAGTTAATTCGCGATTCCAGAAATCGTATTTATTAAAATACGCTGCCGGGAAAGAAGAACATAAAAAACATATTGTTAAGGAAACAAAGGAACCGGGGGTGTTTGAGGGGGAAGCGAGGGGGCAGGTCAATGAAAAAATTACAGGAGCGCGGGTGGCAGAACAAAAAAGGGATAAAAAAAATAAGGGGTACATGACACGTAACATCAGTGTTTATGAAACAATATGGCATAGCTTGGATTTCGAATATTTCAATACAAATGTTGACTTCACCCACATCACTACCTTAGCCCCTGAAAATAGACCTGCTGTAGTCAACGAATTTCCTTGGCAGAAGATAAAGAAACTGGTTGATGAAAACCAATCACTGGTTTCAATTACTAAAAGTGAAAATTTAGCCCCTCTCCGAAAATTCACCCCATCCCAAGAAATATTACTAAATGATTTCTTCAATAGTACATATCACCCAGATCGCATTAAAAAATTTAATTTAAGGCCCCCCGAACTAACCCTTTGATAACTTAGAAATTTATAACAAATGTTTCATAGAAGTTTATATTTCTTCAAATTATGAGTTGGATTATATTTTGGCTGACTCTATATGGGTTGATGGGCTCGGCAAACGTATCCTACTTTGAAAGTCAGATATTCAGATCGCCCACCAATATCTTAAAGACCAAGTAAACTTAGGTGTCCCTCTAGCGTCGGACTTAATGCGGGACATTTTCCAACCGATCATGGACGGAAACGACGAGACCATCAACTTTTTCGTCGATGAAACCTCCACCACACCGATTGTTGTTGTCCTTTCCAATATAACCCCGTTCCAGCCTGAAAAGTTCCTAATCCATTTGATGCTGACTATGGGTAAGTTTCAAACGGAACTTACCTATATTCGGCACCAAA
Organism: Nemertoderma westbladi; assembly: GCA_032718475.1. Lineage (NCBI taxonomy): Eukaryota > Metazoa > Xenacoelomorpha > Nemertodermatida > Nemertodermatidae > Nemertoderma > Nemertoderma westbladi. The sequence goes on along the minus strand of JAUCBJ010004830.1, from coordinate 41,654 downwards.
TTTATTAGTTGCTTTTCAGCGCTGTGGTCTTATTCCTGACGCAGCCAATGTCACCGAGGATGACATCAGAAACCTTCGCCGCCACTACCTTGTAGACCAACTGGCCCACTACCCCATTAGTACACGCCAGTTTGAAAGAATGTTGGAGACAGCCGACAACGTTTTGACATCTCTTTTACGTGGTGAGGAATTAAATTATTCCAGTCTACCTTTGGCTCAAGAAAATTTATTCCGAGAGAAAATTTCACGGGAAGTACAGGTTATTGAAAAAACGTTTCGGAAAAATATTACTGATGCATTAAAAGAGAAAAAGGTGCCATTACCCTTAAATTATGATCCTGAAGTAATGGACCACTCATCGAACTGGCGGCCTCAAATCACCCAAACAAGAGACCAATCTCTCGATTCTATTCAAGAACAGCAACAAAGTCTTAAACTTTGCTGTGAGTCAATTGATTCATATTACGAACACAACACCAAATTTGTAAAACCCATTTTAATCTGTGGGGCCCCAGGAACAGGTAAGACCTGGGTAATGCTAAATGCTGTAGCCTATGCATTATCTAAAAATTTAAAAATTACAATGACTGCCATAACAGGAAATAAAGCCTCAGAGCTCGGTGGTGTCCATTACCACAAACTCATAGCCATGCGTGGAGACAGAAATAAAATACAGGCACAACCAATGTCTGAAAAGTGCCTCTTTAATTTAGCCTCAAGTCCAACAAGGTTGTCTGTCTTGAATAGACTCGAAGTTATTTTTATAGATGAGATTGGTCTCTTTTGTGCCGAACAATTAGCATTGCTCGACATGATTTGTAAGAAAGTCACCGGTACTAAACTTCCCTACGGTGGCAAACTCATTTTATGTTCGGGTGATCATTTACAACTGCCAACAATATCAGCAAGTCTGGCTGTCTCCACAATTCCTCACCATCTTCAAGGTAGCAAAACTCGCCCACTATGTCCACTCAGCAGGTGACCTTCGGTTCCAGGCTCTCCTCGATCTTCTCAGAGTCATCCTACACACTCCCACTGAGGGTGATATCGATCAGGCCATCAACATCCTCAGCGAATCCTGCAACTTTGTGGACTCCTGGGAGGACACTCCCCTCAACGCCACTCGAATTGTCGGGAAGAAGAAAGCAGAGGAAGCCACGACTGCAGCTTACATCGAACAAGTTTGTCCACAGAGGCAGCGCCTTCAATCTGCCACCTACACTGCTGTTGATGAATTTGAAAACCACCTCGGCAACTGGGAGCCAGCCACTGACTGGGTCTCCGACCAACTCGATAAGGAGGTGAGGGAAGCGAGGAAGCTGTTTGTGGCTGTTGGAGCAGTGATGCGTCTCACTTACAACGTGCTGGCCAGCGCTCACACTTTCACTCAGGGCCAACTAGTTGTTATCAAGAAGTTGCCAGATTATATGCGGCTTCTGGGATTCCTGAGGTTGTTAGAGATATTGCTAAGTGGCAGAAGCTTTTCCAGCCCTGTCATATTCTCATTCCAGGCCTGTCATATTTGATTCCTGATTGGTGGAAATCCTGTGAAATGATGTCATTAGGTAAGTTATAGTCATATAATTCTTTGAATGGCATATTTTTAACTGAAACTCCTATCTACATAGTGTAATGTGAGATATAGCGTATTTGCTTTTATGTTTTCATAGACATTTGTATGCCAAAACCGTCTATCTCAGATATATAATATTAAGATGTTATAACATCTGATATTTATATACTGGTACTATACTTCATACTACATATAGATAATACACTAATAAACGGCACTAGCAGATAGGCCTAATCAATATACAAAGATAACAGCCACCGGTACAAAACCCAACACCAAAACCTCACAAAGACACACCTCACACACTTCCCCCTCAAACGAAACCACTATGAACAAGTTTTACATCCTGTAAATGAACAGATCGACCATCTTGTAGAATAACCACATTTGGAAATGGCCTTTCACTAACCATTTCAGGTTTATGCCACTGAGAGTTTAACTTTTTTACTGCACCTCGTGCCCATACCAATACCATATCGCCCACCCTTGGACACCCCATTTCTGTCCAAGGCTCTGGCCAATCAGTAACTGGTGGATTACATATTACTCCTGTAACTTGCTGCAATGGTGATGTTCATGTAGCGTCATGTACAACTCGATTAAGTTCGTATACTGCTTTATTCAAATTATCATACCAGGGACCAGACATACATCCTAGACGGTCGTTCAAAGTTCGATGGACCCGTTCACAAATGGCATTGCCTTGCGGATGATAAGCTGTTGTATGCTTTGGAGCAATACCAGCTTTATCTATTATCTGCTTAAACACCTGACCAATGAAGTTTTGACCTTTATCAGATAGCAATACACGAGGTGGCCCAAATTTATAAACCCAGTTGTCTAAAAATGCCGCCCCAACAGTAGCAGAGTCTGTTTTAATAAGAGGTACACTGTACAGCCACAAGATATCGTGTAGCATGGTCAATTATAGTTAACACCCAACTATATCCTGAGCGCTGTACAGGCAATGGGCCAACCAAATCGATTGCAACAAATTCAAAGGGCGAGACTGCACGTGCCGTCGGCAATGTTTCTGTTCGTGGATGAAATTGCTTATAACCTTTCTGGGAAGCACATACACGACATCTATTTATAATGGATTGGATATGTTTTCGCATATCATGACACCACAAACCAGATTGTAAAATGCTCAAACATCTCCCAAACATGTCCTCAAACAAACCCCAAAATGCCCAGCTTCATGATACTATGTCAAAACATCCAAAACTTCATGAGCTGGAATCACAACACGGTTATAATAACGAATAATGCCTCCAACAATAGAATAATTTGTAGGCAATTCTTTGTTTAGAAGTTCCATTAATGCAGGATCCTTCGACTGACGCTCTTCCCAGTTTGCATCCTGTATTCCTGCTACAGTAGCATAACACCCATAAGATGACATGAACTCTGGTGCCTCAGGATTGAGGGTTGAATCTATTACTGACCGACTTAATGCATCAGCAATTACATTTTCACAACCAAGGCTATGAATAATTTCAAATCGATAGCTAGCCAGTTTATCACGCCATCGAGCCTGTCTATCATTGTGTGTCCGACCTCGAACCATACTTAACAAAGGTGTATGGTCTGTAAATACTTGAAACTCACGACCATACAGATATGGATGGAATTTAAGAATTGCCCAATGCAGCGCAAGAAATTCCCTGCCAGTCGTTGAATAATGCCTCTGTGTTGGAGTGAATTTATGACTAGCAAATGCCACTGGGTGCCAATTTCCTTCGAACTCCTGCGAATACACCCCTATTCCAATTGAAGATGCATCTGTTTCCAACCGAAATGGTTTTGTAAAATCAGGGAGACATAGAACCGGATCATTCAATAAACAGTTTTTCAATTCCTGGAATGCCTGTTCACATTCTTCTGACCATACAAACTTTGCTACTGGCTGATTTTGTGCTGCATATAAAGGACTAGCAATAGAAGCATATCCAGGAATGAAACGGGAGTAAAAAGAGCACATTCCAGTGAAGCTCATAACCTCTTTAGGGGTAGTTGGGCGTACATAATTGTAAATCGCCTGAACTTTCTTTGGATCAGTACGGATGTTTCCATCTTCAACAACAACACCAAAAACACCAGAAAGGTTTGAACCACGATACTTCAAAGAATACTCCTGAAGAAGTGATTTTTGTATTGGACCCCTAGAGAAGGAACTCATTAAAATAATGTCCCTTATCACTCACTATATGGGGCAAGCAATGTCAACCTGTCCCAATATTAATCAAATGTTTTAATAGAACGACACGAACATTAACTTAAATTTGATATACAGTATGTAATGTAACATTTATGTAATTCCTTCAAGTAACTGTATCGTCCTTGATAAGGAGACAAGATCTCGAAATCGATCGGAACAAATATCTTTTTAGATACAAGAGGAGTCCCCAGTGTTGAACCTATCTTTCTTACCAATATTAATCAAACCTGTTATTAGACAACTCCTTCTTTATCTTTGTGAAGGCTTAGATAATAAGGAAGTATTGTGCCACTGTAAGTCAATTAGTCAGTCTGAAAGAAAATGAGAAAGAATGGCTCAGTCGCCATTTGGGTCATTCCATGGATGTGCATCAAAAGGTATATCAACTCCAGTGATGTAATTGAGGTTTCCCAAGTTTCAAAATTCATGGCTTTGATTTCAGAGGGGAGAATGAGTGAGTTTAAAGGAAAACAACTCGAAGAAATAACTCTGTGTGATATAGTCGGAATGGGAGGGGACATTATGGATGACATAGGTGGAACAGGAAGGAACGTTGTGGGTAACTTAGTCATAATGGGTGGGAATGCCATGGATGACATAGGTGGAACAGGAAGGAACGTTGTTGGTGATTTAGTCGGAACGGGTGGGAACGCCATGGATGATGTAGGTGGAACAGGAAGGAACGTTGTTGGTGATTTAGTCAGAATGGGTGGGAACTACAGTAGTATTACTTTGTGATGTTATGTTATGTGGCTGACGTGGCTTGTTACCAACCTTCCCGGAGGAAGACTTTGATGGTGGTTTAACAGTTTTATCACGGACGTTCGTTGTCTCTGTTGATTGCACCGCAGCTGTACTGGCTTGGGTTGTCGCAGGGTTGGGGTTGTTGCTAGTAGTTGATGTGGTGGGGACCATGCATTGACGTCCTTCATGCTAATTTCAAAGAAAAAGTTCAAAGAAGTGGTTTACAGTAGGCTATTACTGTATTACAGTTGGACTTAGAACTGTTAGACTAACCTAAATGAATAAAGCAAATAGATGCTCAAACGTTTAGTGTTCCACGACGCACAGCGATAAAATACAACAATCAAAAAGTGAAGTCACAATAGCTTCTACAGAACTGGAAGAAGAAGCCAAGCGAATCGATGACAATCCACCAAAGGTTCGAGTAAGGTTCTATCACAACCACGTAAATAAATAATAAAATAATATCAAATAATAATAATAATAGTAATCGCAATCAATAGCAATTAATCGCAATTAATCAGGCCTAAATAATAAATATAAAAAGTATCCGGTACCGGTTCGGTAGGCTATTGTAATTAGGGCTGCTGGCAGGCCAGGTTGGAATGGATTGAATTGGATGCATGAGCCCGCAGCTTTGTTGTTTCGAGATCACCGCGCACCTGAAATTAGCTCGTTGCGCACCTCATCATAATCATACAAAATCGCGAAGCTCATGTCAGCATGTCATGCATATCTCAAAAAATCCTACAGCTCATAAGAACAATTTTACATTCCTATTTTACAAGTTTGAGCATTTCAAACTTACTGGTGCGGTATCTTAGTGCGTTTGTCTGAACGTTGAATCTACATAATAAATGTAAATGCAATCAGTAATAAAGAATAATATATGATTGATACACACAGATAGTGGTTACACCTCTTACTCTACTTGGCCTTCTGTACCCAGTGGATGCTTTCCTATCTCTGATCACGTACTTCCCTGCCTGCTATTTGCTTATATACTAATTGTCACTTTGGCACTCCCTGTGAGTGTTTCCCCCCGTCGCTAGCCTCTACTAGCTGTGTTCTCCCTCCGAGGTAGTTTGACCTCTCACCTCTCTCTGTGGCTTTAGAGATTGTGTCGCCCCCCCCCCCCCCAAAGTTGGTTATGAGGCGAGATTATTATTGGTAATCTCGTATCCCCAACTATATTGGTAAAATGCCACTGGTCCCATTTTCTGGTGGATAATGCAATGGAATTGAATCTGCTTACAGCTCTAGCTACAGCTCTATCCCATCATAGTAGACATGTACCGAACAACAAGAGTCCCACAAGAAATGAAAACAAATAAGTTGGTGCCAGTTCCCAAAAAGGGCAACCTAACACTCTATGGTTCTTTTCGGGGAATCTCATTGATCTCGATTGCTGCAAAGCTATACAATAGGATTCTATTAAATCGCATCAGGGATCCCATTGAGAGACTGCTCCGTGGAAATCAGAATGGGTTCCGTAAAGGTCGTGGGACCATGGAGCCCATTTTGGCACTTAGAAGGATAATTGAAGAGTTATCAAAAAAGAAAGACAGGCATCTGGCTGTTATCTTTGTTGACTTCTTCAAGGCCTTTGATTCAGTATCTCGCTCACGTATGTTCAGCATACTTTCATTATATGGGATTCCTGATGAAATTATTGCAGCAATCAGATCAGTATACGATGGTTCGACAACATTTGTGTCTACTGTTGACGGTGACACAGAACCATTTGAAGTGTTATGGGGCGTCCTCCAAGGAGACACACTTGCACCATTCTTGTTCATTCTTGTGGTTGACTATGTTCTACACATGTCCTTAGATCATTATAATGATGATGGGGTGATGATAACTCCACCTACTGGCTCCAGAAGTCGAGGAAATCCTGCCAAGTACCTAACTGATCTAGACTTTGCTGATGACTTAGGAGTACTCTCAGAATCATTAGAGGGAGCCCAACGGCTCCTCAGCTCATTAGAACATGCTGCTTTTAGTGTTGGTCTTTTTATTAACTCCAGAAAGACCAAAATTCTGACAGTTAACTTTGAAAGTCCTCAGCAAGTCTCTGATCGGATGAGCATAAGCTCAAAGGATGGTATGCTTGAGCATGTGGACGACTTCGAATACGTAAGGGAAAGGCATGGGCAGCCTTGAATAGGCTTTCCAGGATTTGGAAGTCACAGAGAATTAATCAGAAACTTAAGGTCCGATTATTTAGAGCAACAGTAGTTCCAGTACTCCTCTACGGGAGTCCATGTCCGTGTCTACGGGAGTCCTGAATGCTACGCCGGGTACATTGTGTCAAGTACAATGCACACATCTCCAACCAGACACTATATAACATTGGAGTTGTCTCATTGGTTCCCCCAAGCTTGACACTAGAACAAAATCGCCTCCGCTTTGCAGGACATTGCTTTCGCCGTGAGGACCAGCCAGTGCATAATCTTGTACTTTGGCAGCCTCATGGAGTGAATAAGCATGGTGGACAGCCCATGACTTTCTTGAGACACATCTTAAAGGACACTGGCCTTAAAGATGCGGATGATCTAGCAAATGTCATGGGTGATAGGGAGTTGTGGCGGTGCAATTTTGTTGACAAGCCGGCACAGCATTCTTAAAAATGCAGCTGCAATGCAGCTGCCGATCCTAGTAGTAGTAGTAGTAGTAGTATCCCGGCTTAGTCCGATACATCTAAGGGCCGGGGTTTGTGTTGTTGTTAATATTATTTCGTATTTGTAAATAAAGATTAATAATAATAATTATTGTAGTAGATAAGTTTGTCAATTTCTATTACATATATTTTTATAACCAAATTAAGCAGAATTGCCTTTATTAAAAAAAAATAATGACTTACCTAAACAATAAGCAATATACCAATCAAAATAAATAATGAATAATAATAAATCTCATTTATAAATATTGTATTTTTTAGATGACATTGAAGAAGGTGTGTGGGGGCAACTTGTGCCGAGGTTTAAAGGGGGCGGCTGGCCCCTGCTACCGGCGGGGGTTGGACCAGACATGGGTAATCGAAGGGGACATCCGCCTGCCAGCGATTTGGGATGCAGAGAATAAGAAGGTTGAGCCCCACCCATTTTCTGCTCATGCTTGATGCCATGGATGTCAACGTGTTCACCAGCTACCAGAATATGCATTACATCGGCGCCCCGGAGGCTGCATGGCGCAAGGCTTCAAAATCACGCAGCAGATTCCCCCGTTCAGGCTCTCCGAATTTATCTGGAGAATGATCAAATGGTAATATTATGCCAGGAGGCTGATCTTCAAAATGTTATTTCAGAGAAGTCGCACAACACTGAATTAACAGCCTTCTTTAACTATAACGCCACCAATCCTGGGACTGATGTTTCCTACATAGATTTTCCAAAAAAAAATTACGTTTAACCACTCTACGAAGAAGTGGCACAAACGTAAGCGCAGTTTCAAAGTCAGGCATGTTCACACTGTCCATCCTTTGTCTGGTTATGAATTTTACCTGCGACTGTTACTCCATCAGAACCATTGCAAGGGGAAAACCAGCTTTCAGGTCACAACTTAGAAACACATCAAGGCATAGCAGTCTGTACCATTTAAATGTGCTATACATTGGGACTAAAAAGTAAGTGTTGCTTATTTCTTTTTAAAATTTACTTATATTCATTACATTTTTGTACCATTATGTAGGATAGGTATCTACTATCTAGGCACTCTTTCGTTCTTTATCTGCAATTTTATAATTTTTATTTTTACATTTTTATATTAAAATAATGTTGCTGGCAGATAAATGACGGAAAACGTCAATAATAATTTGTTAAACGTTTTTAGTGGGTAAAATAAAAAGTATTAGACATAGGGTGGGTGGGGGGGAAGGTGGTTTTAGATACATGCAGTAATGTATATGGGTGGAGGGTGGGTTTATAGATAATGCAGTAATGTACAGTATATAGGTGGAGGGTGGGTTTAGATACATGCTGTAATGTATATGGGTGGAGGGTGGCTTTATAGATAATGCAATAATGTACAGTATATAGGTGGAGGGTGGGTTTAGATACATGCTGTAATGTATATGGTTGGAGGGTAGATTTATAGATAATGCAGTAATGTACAGTATATAGGTGGAGTGTGGGTTTAGATACATGCAACATGCAGTAGTCTATATAGGTCGAGGGTGGGTTTAGATATATGCAAGTAGCAGTAGTCTATATGGGTGGAGGGTGGGTTTAGATATATGCAGGTTGCAGTAGTCTATATGGGTCGAGGGTGGGTTTAGATAATGCAGTAATATACAGTATATGGGTTACAAGGCGTTCAGATAAATACCACAAGTAGTTTTCCAACTTATTGCGAGCAGCACCAACAAGTGAGCTGAAGTTGACTGGCCACTGTAGCCTCTGTCTTGAAAAACATCTTCATTAAATCGAGGTCGTTCTGAGTGGCATCCTGTACAGAGGTAGAAGTCAGCCAGGCTTTAGTTAAGAATACTGATATAAATATAGCCAGGCTGGTGATTGAATCAAGCTGATCTGTTGTATAAATATTCTGGATTTCAGATCGTAACAAGGCATTTTGATTGCATATCCTTGGACATCCATCTTGCATGATGGCATGCGCCTGGGCTTTCATTGTGATGGCTGGCCACCCACAATTAAAACATTGCCTTCTAAAAATAGGAGGGTAAATTGAGCAAACTCTAGGTAATGATGTCTAAACGATTGCTTGGTGCTTTTTTCCAAGTATGAAGAAATGAAATAGTTGTCTATACAACTATCCAACTATACATCCGCTATTCGGATGGGTGGCACACTAAGCCAGCGAGTTGAGGGCGGAAACGTTCTTGACTCGCATGGTATACATCTATCTACTACTAGGATCGGCATGCTGCATTGCAGCTGCATTTTTAAGAATGCTGTGCTGGCTTGTCAACAAAATTGCACCGCCACAACTCCCTATCACCCATGACATTTGCTAGATCATCCGCATCTTTAAGGCCAGTGTCCTTTAAGATGCGTCTCAAGAAAGTCATGGGCTGTCCACCATGCTTATTCACTCCATGAGGCTGCCAAAGTACAAGATTATGCACTGGCTGGTCCTCACGGCGAAAGCAATGTCCTGCAAAGCGGAGGCGATTTTGTTCTAGTGTCAAGCTTGGGGGAACCAATGAGACAACTCCAATGTTATATAGTGTCTGGTTGGAGATGTGTGCATTGTACTTGACACAATGTACCCGGCGTAGCATTCAGGACTCCCGTAGACACGGACATGGAGATGGAGATGCTAGCAGATGCACAGCTTCTACTAAATAAAGTGGAGAGGGCTGCTAAGGAGGTTGGATTGCATACAAACAAAGCCCCAAGACATTACTGCCCGTTCTGTACAAAACAAAGACCCAAGGACTTTACTGTCCGTTCTGTACAAAACAAAGACCCAAGACTTTACTGCACGTTCTGTACAAAACAAAGCCCCAAGACATTACTGCCCGTTCTGTACAAAACAAAGACCCAAGACTTTACTGTCCGTTCTGTACAAAACAAAGACCCAAGACTTTACTGCCCGTTCTGTACAAAACAAAGACCCAAGACTTTACTGCCCGTTCTGTACAAAACAAAGCCCCAAGACTTTACTGCCTGTTCGGTACAAAACAAAGACCCAAGACTTTACTGTCCGTTCTGTACAAAACAAAGACCCAATATTTTACTGCCCGTTCTGTACAAACTATTACTACTAGGATCGACATGCTGCATTGCAGCTGCATTATTAAGAATGCTGTGCCGGTTTGTCGACAAAATTGACCCGCCACAACTCCCTATCACCCATGAAATGCTCTTCAAGGCCAGTGTCCTTTAAGATGCGTCTCAAGAAAGTCATAGGCTGTCCACCATTCTTATTCACTGCATGAGGCTGCCAAAGTACAAGATTATGCACTGGCTGGTCCTCACGGCGAAAGCAATGTCCTGCAAACATCTATCGGCTACTGGCCAAGGCAGTTATACGCCACACTACACCACGCCCTCTTCACAGCTGTTAAACACTCACTATAAAAAAAAAGTAAAAGCACTATTATATAATTTCTGAGTGGCTCTTTTAATTTAGAGCCCCACAATCAAATAATGAAAACAGCAGAGAAAGACACCCGAGCGTGGGAGTGTGGATGTGGGGGTGGGGGAGGGGGGATGGCGTGGGGGGTCGGTTTTGGAGGTGGGGGTGCGGTATGGGTGGTTAGGTTCTTGGTGGGCATACATACATTGATTGGGTACCACACCCATGTATAGAGAACTATTTGGACTTCCAGGGGTACGCATCTGGCTATAGCACGCTAACCTAATGTCCTGAGCCTTCACGCAGCATGAAGTAAGCAAAGCCTTTAGCATGTAGGTACTATTGTTGAATTTGTTGATTTTATTTATTAATGTTATTATATTAATTGTCGAAATTATTACTTACATTAATTTTCGGTTGGAGGTGGCGTATGCGTTTCACCGATCATCCGTGGTGGGCACACGCACATCAGTCATCCCCCAGCGATCGGCAAGACGATCGCCGGGCGCGCCGGGACCAAATCATCTTTATACCACCAGTTTACCTCCGGCGAGTGCATCGCCCGCACCCTTTGTGCCTCTCTGATTAGATTCATCCTGTTCAATTTTTTAAATGTTGAAGGATGATGCACGAAGGGTTGAACAACTAACGTTGGTTTCTTACCGCCTTCAGCCATTGAAATTGAAATTAATAAATTAAGAATAATATTATAATTTAAATATTAAAGTGATTTTAGTATCGCTATTCCCAATGTTAATATAGTAAACTATTATAACAGAACTAGCTAATTTTGGTAAGGCTAATTATCTATGCTTCGTATCTATATATGGCTTATTTCTTTTGTGAAACCGGTCACATATGTGAGTAAATTGAACCCAGACCTTTGATTGTCGTTAGAGCGTTTAATTATTGTCTAATGCGCATAGCGTGGATAGAGATTCTGGCCTTTGTGTTAACCACATAGGTTGGGCGGCAGATGCTTGGTATATAATGGAAAGAGTTGGGGCCCCGATATGGCTATGTCCGATTATACCGGTTTTACTGGTGCCCACACGCTAAGACTTCACCTCACAAGGTTTCAGTGATTGACAATGAAAATTAAAAAACGAATAGTGCCGCGTGAAGACCCCACCCATGTCACTTACCGCGTCCCATATATTTATTAAAAATATTGCTATTACTATATACCCAAGAAATAAATATTTATTATTAATATTAATGCTAATAATATTTTCACACACCGCAATTGAATATACCCATAACCAAAATAAATAAATTATTTTATTAATGAAAGTGTCCACAGTAATAACAATAAATCATTGTACCGCAAATTAGAGGTGAATATATTCATTGCTCCAGGATTTTTCGGCACCTCGGTTAGATAATACAGACAAAATAGACCACACTGAGTCGAATGTGGCGCTTGAAATATTTAACGATTCCAAGTATGCCTTTGGGTATATTTATGCAACCAATATGATATTTTCGGTGGTGGGGCTTTACCAAACGAATCTAAATAATAAGCAATTTTGTTAACCATGCGTACACAAGACCAGTGTTGCCCCGGTAGGCCTATACGTTGATTATTAATAATAAATGAATAATTTTGTTTATGCTTATTTTTTTTGCGTGTATTAGGTGTAATTGGTCGATTGCATAAACACCGATGTATTCAGGCCCCACCGGGAATTTCGCTAATTGTATAGAGTCCAACATCTTAGCGTGCGCGTATCATTAAAAGTTTAAGATAATTTTTCTAATTCCACAGGCGGTGCGGCTTCGCTTACTTTGTACTATGCGAGATCTTTATTTATTCGGTTATTATTTCCTTGGCTTCCGAAATAGATAGAAGAGCGTCATAGCTTGCCATTAATATAACGTTAATAGTGTTAACTAGCGCATTACTAAATTTCAGAATCAAATGCCCGCTTGTATGTATACTAGGATGAATCTCATGGCTTTGATCGCCCCCCACGGTAAGATCAAATACGATCAAAGGAAATTGGGTACGAAACCATTCTGGTGTTAGCGAGCAAAATACGCCGCTCAAGCTCTTGAACACGTTCATTAAACTTTCGAATTCCAACATAAAATTGTTTTCCGGAAAGTTAGGGCGATATGGATACCCGTGTATAATACGGGAGTCGATGTTTAGTTCGGCATAATTTAAACCGAAATGGTTAAAATGTAGCGGATTACTGCTTAATTCCCCGTTGAAGCTGGCGTTGGTAAGCATTCCAATCAAAATATACTTAGGTAATTTCCCTTGGATTATGTTCGATTCTGTATAACTGGACTGTCCGCCACCAATAGTGAAGGTTTTCACTTCTTGTTTTAACAAGTTATAAATAAAGACATTTTTTTGTGACCCCAACAAATGCGCGCACATAACCTCGGCATCAATCCTGTGACGTTTTATTTTTAAATTAATATTCATAATTTCAACTCTTGGGTTTACCAATCCTGCGGGGGGTTCAACTTTCAAAAAAAAATTATTCGATACTCGGTCTATACAAAGTCGAATGTTAATTCCTGGCGGCAGTAATTTGTCTTGGCTTGTTAGGTCTAAAAAAATTGGGGCCACAACGAATTTAACATAATTCCCACGAACATCATTCTCAGTAGCGACAGGTACCCCGCCTAGATTATTATCTGTATCTTCATAACCGCCAGCTCTTAAAATACCGCGTTTTTCGTTAGCATCTGTCAACAGTAATGTCTGAAACGTAGACTTATAGGTGTAGAACCCATTCGAGGTTTCAACTAGCTTTTCATTTAGGTACAACGAACAATTTTCAAATAGTGACCCACCCGGGTAATTGAGATGGTGGAGGGTTGTATCGTCGTTAGCCCTATTACCATCCCATGTAATTTTATATTTAATGTGAAATTTCGAATTCTTTAAATCAGTATATAGAACATTTGACTGGGGTATAAAGAACTCTATTTGCCTGGCATTCGCGTCAAGAGTAGAAATCGGGTAGATATCCAAAAAATGTGAAGATGTATATTCTCGCTGATTTGTTTTACTCGAGAATAATGATAATTCTAATTTACTCATTGTTAAGTTACATAAAAATATCACGACATTTATTATTTCGCTTTTTACGTTTGCGCCCAACGTTCATACCCATACGTTCTAACGCATTTGGACTGTAGAAGCCACGAATACACCGCTCACAATGATGACAATGAGTGTCGCTATTGCCTTCCCCGCGACCATTAAATAATCTATTTAAGTTAGAAACCCCGACGATGTGATTTGTTGAGGTTAAATTTTGACATTCAATAAGCAATAAATTTAGCAATCTTTTACCTTCAGCTTTTTTAGCGCTCGGTTGTCGTAGAAAGGGAATTTTTTCGCTACTTCTATCGAAATACAATAAATTTATTAAATAATTTGGATTATTTTTTTCAAAATTTATCTTAAAACATTCACCTTCATTACATGGTACATTTATTATACAATCTTTATTTTTTAATTTTGTCGGGATTGATTGGTTGGCATCACCGCTATGTCCAAAACGATATACCGATCGCAAGTATGACGCAATAGTAAGTTTGATGCGCGATAGAGTTACAAGTTTCCAACCGCTACCCCGCCTAATAAATTGTGATATTTTTTCACCGATATGGGAAATGACTGTGTAGTCATTCGTCAAAATCCGAGCTATTTTCAATATAATTATCTGTACCGATTGAAGTAAAATGGAATTCTTCTTGTAGAGTATAATTAGCATCATCACGTTCCATTATCACCGAAGCAATCACCCACACTTTATAAAACATATCAATAAAAGCCGATGCACCCATGTTAAAAGCGCGCGAAGCATATATCCCCATATAATTTAAATAATTCGGCACATCCAGATACATCTCATTAGATGGTACATTATGAGTAAATTCCTGAACGCGTGATTCGTGACATGTTTTTGAGAGATGAAAACCTTCGTTGGGTGTATCTGAGCTGTTTGTAATGCTTACAGGCGAACCAACGTTGAGATCCGGTTGAAATGTCGGTTCTGATTGTTTTTGGTTATGTTTGCGTTTGCGGGAATTGTAATGGTTTTGATGGCAACTATGTTCGATATATGAATCGAAGTTTTCAAAATCATCAGAGCATGTCGGGCAGGATAGCGTGTAACCACGGTAGGTGTAATTCGGGCGAGACAACCTGCAACATCAAATTTTAAAATAGTAATGGTGATGGATTTAAGTATAATAATCAAATTAAAAATAATATTATAAATACTATAACCTTACACTCAATTCGCGGCTCGCCCTACAACTTGTTGCTTAGCGATATTGGGTTTTACCTATTGCGGTTCAAGGTCAAACACCAACCGGTAGACACGAATTAATTAAATTACTTCCGTCTGCGGACTGGCCTTATACCACATGTCACATATACACAGTGGTGACATATGTTACATATACACAATGGTAACCATAGTAAGTGGGCGGGGTGACACAATGGTAATCATAGTAAGTAGGCGGGGCAAGAGCCGTTCGGCAAATTCTTTAACATGGTAGACTATGGCAGACGCTGTTTTATTTAAGTTGTTTATCATACTACTGATAATGCTATACGTGAAGACTTTGTTGCATTCATTGATGTAGCAAAGACAATAGGTGCCCCAACTTTCCCATCTTTATATTTGTGAACATGGTTCCAAAGAGTTCCAAAAGGAATTTTCTGGATTTTTGAGGCTTTTTTAATCGATGTACCCTTGGAAATGGCTTTAATTGCTGCTTCCATACTCTCCGAAGTATAATTTTGGTAACCTCGTTTCCCTGGCTTACGACGTGTGTATGTCCGCACCATGTTGTATAAAATTAATAAATGATAATAAGGTTATTAGGTATAATACAGTTAAACCTACAGTACTACTGCACTGTATGCAATGTAATATAATTATAATGCAATTATAATTACATTATGCTGTTATGAGGCCTACCAGTAAGTATTCAAGTTATTATTTATTATTAATATTTATTTATTTATTTATTTATTATTTATTTATTTATTTTATTATTATTATTGTTTAATATTATTATTTATATACCGGCCGACCTGTCCAGGTACCAGTACAGCCTAAGTGTAACATTAAGGGTTATGCAGGCAAGTCAAAAACAAATGATTTGAAATTTGTCATAACAATGTTACCCAACTCTATCAATGTTGCCCCAGTTGACGGTAGTAGAACTAACTGTGGTCCACCTCCATGGGACATCAACACCGACCTACTCTTTGGGTAATTGTGTACTAGTTGAACTAACCACCCTGCCCAGGATATCAACTACAGGTCTACTGGTGTCTGGTACTACCGTTAGTAGACATCGCCACAGGTGAACCTTGCATAGGGAAGTGAATGTGTGCTTCTGGTACTCCGATCTTGAGTCGTTCTTAATTCGCTTGTTCTCTATTATTTCATTTAGATACAGGTAATAAATCCATCCCATCATTTTTATTATTATTTTCTGGAGCAAAAAATTAAGTATCACTTTCATTAATTAAGTTTTCTATGTCACTTTCACCATTGGAATTAACAATATCTAGGGCATATATATCATCACTAGTTGAGGTTTTACAAAGTTCAAAGTTTTTTTTTCTTTTTTACGAATCCATTACCACAGGCCTACATTGAAGGTCTATCCATTCCAAATTAAGAAGTTCGGCCTGTGGTTCATTGGTTCTTTGTGAGTTTCGGAAGCCTTCACCACAACTTTAGATGAGCAGTGCGCAGTAACTGGGAGAAGAGGCATAAGAAGATATTATTGGTCAGGCACACCAATAGCCATTGTCATACCAGAAATCCAATCTGCAATACCTTTTGGGCAACATTCCGACAATTCAAACTCTGTATTCCATCGTTTATCTTCTTATCCATCGTTTTCTTAAAATATTCTTCACCAATGTTCATAAATACACCTCAATTAGACATTTTTCAATTTACTTTAATAATAGTAAATAATATAATTTGAAATACTAGTGTATCAACTCGTTATACTGTGTTTTCCATCAGTACCATGACTATAATTGAGGCTTTGATCTGGTGTCATCGCGTTTCGGCAACTGATACATGCGTTATAGCCGCGTTTCGGCAACATGGTAACAAGGTTGCATTTCGGCAACTAAGTGATTCATTTCGGCAACTCATAGTTGCATTTCGGCAATTGTTAACAGGATGCGCTTAGGCAAACTGATATTACGAATTAAAATTGAACTAACTGATAAAATTGAACGAACTGATATCGCGAACTAAAATTAAAGATAAAATTAAAAATACTAATTAGATGTAAAAACCAATTTTACAAACATTCACAACAAATAAAAACATCATAATCGTACAGGTATGTAAATTAGGTTGAGAGGTTGCAAATAGGCGTATAGATAAATCATAATTAATTAAAACTATACAAATGACTTAAATCTCCATTCTTAAGCAAATGATTGAAAGTGATAACATTCGGCGCATTAACAACATCGTGAGGTAAACTGTTCCAAGTATTTACTGTACGTTGGGAACAACGGTTATTTGAGATTACTAAGCGGCTAGACTGTATGTATAACTTGTAATTATGATCACGAAGACCCGGGCGTTGGACATACTCGAAAAAATCGCCAAACTGAATATCTACTTTACCATGACACATGTTATACACCAAACGCAAATCAAAAATAATACACCTAGCTTGGAGAGGTTGCAAATTAAGAAATGCCAGCCTATTTAGGTAGCTATCATCTAGGTATGAGATATTGCACCTCTTAGAAAGCCTGCGGGTAAAATAATGTTGCGCACATTCAACTAGTTTAATATTGAAAAGCTGATGGGGTGACCAGACAACTGTACTAAATTCTAATAATGGTCGCATGTAGGATCTATAAGCAGTTAACAATGATTTCACATTGGAAGAATAAAAACACCGAAATATAATATTTATGACCTTGTATGCCTAAGAACCTGCTCCTTACAGTATTTACTAAATTTTAAATCGTTGCACATGGTAATACCTAGATCTTTACAACTAGTTTTAACTTTGAGACAATTACCATTGAGAACATAATCACTTTAATCCAGTTTACGATTCCCAATATGCAAAACATGACATTTAGAAGTAGGTGTTAGCTTATTCAATCCCGCCAACACCCCATAAAGTTATAAGCCGATAAGCAATATTGGGAGCCACGAGATTGGGCAATTAACCAACTCGTGCCATCCCAATAAGAGTGGGAAGGAAGCACACAATAGAGGGTCAGGGGCCAAACCCCTAACCCAGAGAGAACAGGTGGAGTGAACGGGAATACTCCACGGGGCGCCAACAAGGGTATTAACCAATCAGAGGGGGGGAAAGGCATCGATTGAGTAGCAGTAAGGCCACCGTGCAATATAACCAATAACCTATTAATCAGTGATTCAGTTATCTCAGTGTAGCAGTGCTAGCGTAGGTTGGTAGTCAATTAGTTTAGTTAGGGGATCACGGGACTTTAGTTACCGTATCCCGCCTTGTACACATTATATCTATATCTATATCCTATGCCCTATTATTATTATACACCGAACTTCAGAACTCAGTTACTTTATTCCACCCTTATACACGGCGGGGACGCGTGGACTAAATTACCACATCGGATAAATCGGGATCCCTCCTGGATCCCGTCACAGTAACTAAATCCGAGCTGCCGCCCCAGTTAAACTCTAAGAACTACACTGCTAGCTAGCCGAACTCCACCGACCAGACGAGATGAGTGAATTGGGCGAGACACCGACGCGGACCCCGGACGAAGATCAAACGATCCACGAGGCCGCGACCAAGCGATACAGGCCCACGACGCCGGAGCCATCGATAACGGGCGAACCGGAAGTCCAGAACGAGGAGAGTCTGGAACCCGAAGTCGAGCCAAGAGAGAAAGGGAGCGAGATGGAGGGAGATGGAGACGAGTCGACACGAGACGGAGAACGGCGCGCCAATGTCGCCGGCCAGCTACCGGCCGAGGGCGACGAGCGGCCCACCGAAACGGCGACGGTGGGGCCGACGGTGCGACGCCGGACGCGAAGAGACGGAGGAGAGATCGGTACCGATGTCGCCGGCCAGCTACAGGCCGAGGGCGACGGACGGCCCACCGGAACGGCGACGGTGGAGCCGCCGGTACGACGTCGAACCCGGAGGGACGGAGGAGAAGTCGGCGAGGAGGACGTCGGGGTCTCTGAGCGACTTCGACGAGCCTACATCGCGGCCCGGAGGATGCTAAAGGATGCCAAAAAGGAAGGGGCAAAGGTAGACGAGGTGAGACTGAGAAAGTGACTAGGTGAGTCGGATAGACACTTTAATTATCTAATACGTTTTGGGCAGAGAGAACTAGCCGAAACGAGAGCACATGAGATTGCCGGGGAACTGTTTGAACTATGGGAATGTGGGAGTATGGAACCTAGCGTAGCGTCAGTGTACATAGGGCCATACTTGGTCGATGCCCGGGGAGTAAAACCGGCGGGTTGGAGGGGACTCGAGGGAGGCGAATCCGAGGTTAACCCCGAGGATTCGGCCTCGTCGGTCGGAGAAAGCTCCGGGAAGCGGGGGAAAGTTGGTAGGTCGGGAAGGCGGGGGAAGTCCGTCGTAACCGATAAGTCTGTTACATCCTCCGCGAAAGAAAGAGCGGTGAGGGAAATAGGTGCCGCATACCGTCTCAGCATGGCAGAGCAAGGTCATAGAGAAATGAAGGAACGGCTAGAGGAGGGGAGAGTGCGGTTAGAGAGGGAAGCGGCATTGCTTAAAGAAACCGGAGAGAGGGCCGAAAGGGCTTTGAAAAGCCTAAGGGAGTATGATGAGATAGAGGAAAGGGAGTGTAGGGAGCGTGAGGCGAGAGAGGAAAGGGAACGCAAGGAGCGTGAGGCAGGGGAGGAAAGGGAACGCAAGGAGCGTGAGGCGGAACGCAAGGAGCGTGAGGCAAGGGAGGAAAGGGAACGCAAGGAGTATGAAGCGAGAAGGGAAAAGGAACGCAAGGAGTATGAAGCGAGAAGGGAAAAGGAACGCAAGGAGTATGAAGCGAGAAGGGAAAAGGAAGGCAAGGGGCGCGAAGTGAGACGAAGGGAGAGCATTAAGAGTGCTGCAGAGTCGGCCATCAGGGACACCCAGGAGCGTGAGAGGAGAATGGCAGAGACTGAAAAAGAGCGCAAGGAATTAGAGAGACGGCAGAGTGAGTTTGCGGGAGATAAGATTAGACGGGCACACGAGCTGCAACTGGTGCGAGCGTCGCCGTCTGAATGCGGGGCCGGCTCGAGTATTTTTAGGGAGCCGGGGGCCGTAGATACATTTATTAATACCCCACTGACAGGGACCGCACGACAGACTCAAGACTGGTGCGACCGTACGGGCGGGGGGGGTAATAATAATAATGGTACAGTAGACGTTGTTAATATTGATAATACCGTATGGGACAACACTAATCAAACCTTTATTACAGGGAATGCTTTACATAGTGGTAGTAATTTAAATTTAAATCAGAAAGCCCCTAGTATTAATGTAGGAAATAATTCTGATATTAATGTAGCTACGCAAAATAATTCAAATAATCAAAATAATAACCCAGATTCGAATCTACAAAATAATTTAAATAACGCAATTACGCAAAATAATTCGAATAATTTAAATAATGACCTATGCCCGAATTTACAAAATAATTCAGATAACGTAGTCGTGCAGAATAATACAAATAACTTTGTTCCAAACGAGCAAAATAATTCCGTTTCCAATATGGGTGCTATTAATGTAAACGCGTCGGGCCTGCATAACCAGGGAGCAGAGGGCCTGGTAGGCCACGTAGTTAGTAGACAGGGAGCAGAGGGCCTGGTAGGCCACGTAGTTAGTAGACAGGGAGCAGAGGGCCTGGTAGGCCACGTAGTTGGTAGGGAGGGAGTAGAGGGCCTGGTAGGCCACGCAATAGCAGAGGGAGAGGCGGGGGTGAATGGACCCGACCGCAGTAGGGTTGATGTGTCGACTAGAGAGGTATATAATAGCGGGGAGAGAGGTAGCGAAGTTAGATGTAGCGAGTGGGGGGGAGCTACGAGGACCCCACAACAGAGAGTTAGCAGCGAGAGGGGGGGGGGGCAGGGAGTGTCCCACAGCCGTCAGCGGATAATGCGAGGGCCGAAATAGGTAAACCGCAACGACCGGCGACGGAAAGTAATAGGGGGATCGCGAGTATCCCCAGCGGCGTGCGACCGAGCAGAGAGAGACAGGTTGACGTCGCGAGAGGGCGGACGAAGCGTCGGGCCCGATCAGAGGAGGGAAGAAGAACGGTGGGGTTTAACTGGGAGGTCGACGAGAGATCTCGCGAGCGGGAATATTCCACTGATAGGAGAAGAAAGGAAGACAGTAGTAGAAGTATCGCCGCGAACGATAGAAGAGCGAGGACGGATAGCGAGCCGTCGATAGTCGAGATGAGAACGGAGAGTCGGTGGGGTCGGACTCCGGGAGATTGCCGTCGCCCCGGAGGGACGCGACCCGGCGAGACGCATTACACGCCGAGAGAGGGGTACACGACGTACCAGTACGAAGATGAAAACAGTAGAGAGGGGGGTCGAAGAGAAACTCTCCGACGGAATATACCTACCGGTCGAGAATACGGTAGCCGCGGGGAGGATTATTCGAGAAGAATAAACTTCGATCCCGAGCAACACATGCAGACTGTAGGGCATACTGTAGGTCTTACTGCACATACCGTAGGCCATACTGAGAGAGGCAATGTAGGCAATAGGATAGCGTGGACAACGGGATTAAACCCGGAAGTCGCGGAATACATACCGGCGGGTAGGCCAGAAGCTGATAGGCCTATACCGGTACCAGCACAGCAGTATGACTGCAGCATGCAGGGACATAACATATACCCAGGGGAGGGGGGAATTATTGCGGATAGGTGCATGGGCCCCAACATATTAACATCAACCCCATTACCAAACATACCGGTGGGGGGGGGGCAGGGTGACATTCCCCCATCACAATATCAACAATATACCCCGATGGTAGCAAGAACGGCGAGACCCCTGGACGAAAACAGATCGTGTGACACAGATATATGGAGGGGGCCGCTACCCCCAATGACATACCCAAGCCAGAGAAGGTCAAGAAATAGGACAGACGGAACGCACCAGACAGGGGAAACTATACAGCACCCGTCGAATCCATTGGAAGCGCAGGCGATAGGGATGGCCACGTTGATCGATGCTTTGAAAACGAGGATCGAGTTACCACCCGTGGAACCATTCAAGTTCGACGGGAGTAGGCCGGAAGAATATTTACAGTTTCGGCAAATGTATAGTAACGAAATACTAACAAAAAACTTGACGCAGGCGGAGTGCCTAAAGTATCTACAAGTATACACGGGAGGCCCAGCATACGACATCGTGAGGCAATATCAGGGAATAGAGGGCGGCTTCACGACAGCATGGCGGGCACTGGATAGGGAATACGGGCACCCGGCCAAGATCATCAGGCAGACGCTGAGAGGCATAACATCGGGTGGCCTACAGGATAACCCCGTTAGCATCAAGGCGTTTGCTAACAAAGTCGAAAAGGCGCTAATCGTGCTGAAGACGCTAGACGCGCCGTACGAGCTCAACGCGTCCAACAACATCACCACGATAGCACAGGCACTACCAAACTGGCTGCGCAACAAGTGGAGGAAGATCGCTTTCTCCACTCGAGACAAGAAGGGTGCGGAACCAGGTTTAGAAGAAATGTCAAACTTCTTAAATTACGAGGCTGAACTAATAACGGACCCAGTCTATAGCGAAGATAGCCTGGGAAAGGGACCAAAGACAGATCACTACAGGCCGAAACCAGAGCACAATACATCAAACGCATTGCCGAGGCTCAGGCAATCATTGCCATACGCAGCGACCCAGGGGACTGCAAGTCCACAGGCAAACGAAGACAAGACTACATCATGGAACGGACAGGGGAACAATAACAACATGAATAAACATAACCCCAGTACGTCCAGTAGGCCAAACCCAGTCAACAAGAATAGTAGTGACTTTGGTACGAATATAACTGCGATATGCAATGCATTGTATAAAGAGGGCTACGACCCAAAGAGCAAATGCCAGTTACACGCAAATACGTTTCATAAAACCATGAACTGCAGGTACTGGCAGGCACTACCGAGGCAAGACCAGATAGATTACGCGTCGAGCAATAAAATCTGCTCGCGATGTGTGAAGAGTGGACACAAGGCCAGGGAATGCCAAGAGAAGCCGGTCAAGTTTGGCCAAAGGAGAGGCCAAACGATGGCAACGAGCACGGTAGGGGCGAAGAAGAGAGGCACGGTGTTACTTGGAGTAGTACCGGTGCGAGTGATCGGGGAAGGCAATCGATCAGTAACAACACTAATGCTGGTTGATAGTGGAGCCGCCTTCACATTAGTCGAGGAATGGGTAGCCGAAGAAATAGGATTGAGAACAAGGCCAAGCAGAATGGCGGTAACAACCATCTCTAGCAAAGATGAGATCCTAGAGATGAGGACAGGACGGTGCGCAATTGCAGCAGTGGCACCGGGATGTGACTATGGGGCAACCATCGACCCCATCCAAGTAATAGAGTCAATTAACATCAATGCCAGGCAGCCAACCAACATCGAGGTCGAGCAATACAAATTCCTGGACGACATTGACTTCTCGATCCCAGACGTGGACGTTAGGAAGGTATCCATCATATTAGGAATGGACTGCCCGACGGCCCACGAAAGAATGCAAACGGTCTTCGGCGAAGACAAGCAGAGCGACCCGGTGGCCATATTAATACCATTCGGGTGGACGCTGAGTGGTCCAATAAAGAGCAAGATACCATTTAGGATGTCGGAGACATCAGGATGCATGTTCGCGGGAACAATGCAGGAAATGGGCGATGAGGGAGCAGAGGAGCAGCTTAAAAGACTCCTCAGGCAAGATTTCGAGGGACTGAAAGAAACCGGGGTTGGGACCTCGGTGGAAGACAAGCAGGCTCTACAAAGCGTGGAGGAATCAATGACATGCGATGAGGGACGGTATACTATAGGAATGGTATGGAAACTACCGAAGATACCGTTACCCGACAATAGGGGGATGGTACTCACGAGACTCCGCAAACTGAAACAAACACTAAAACGGAGCCCCGAGAAGAATGAGTACATCCACAGGACGATTAAGAAGTACGTCGAGAAAGGTTACGGTTACGGAGAAAGGAAACGTTACCGGTCGACGAGCCGAACACGGATAGAACATATTACCTGCCACTGCACGTGGCTTTAGATCCAAAGAAAGGTAAACTAAGGATGGTAGTCGACGCATCGGCGAAGACCGACGGAAAATGCTTAAACGATTACCTGTTGGAAGGCCCAAATATTTACAATTCGGGCATAGAGGTGTTACTTAGATTTCGAAATGGGAAACACGCCTTCACGTGTGACATAGAAGGCATGTTCAACCAGGTCCGTGTAACGGAAAAAGATAGTGACAGTCAACGCTTCTTATGGTATAACGGCGAAGAAGAACCGCCGATAATACCAGCGTATAAGATGGTAGTACAAAACATGGGGGCCAAGTCGTCCTCATTTACGACGACTATGGCAGTGAGAGACACGGTCAAGGGCAAGGAAGATAGATACAGCAGTAGGGCCGTCGATATGATCCGACGCAGCTTCTACGTAGACGACGGTATGGAGTCTGGAAATACGGTTGAGGAGATACTGGAAACAGGGCGCGAGGTTCGCGACATCCTGAAAGGATCCGGCTTCAACCTGACCAAATTCCAATCCAGTTCAGAAGAATTTATCAAGGCAATAGAGGACAAGAAACCAGAATCGACCATGGACAACCCTACAACAGCCAAAGGACAGGACATGGCGAATAAGAGAACACAATCTCAGCAAAAGGCGTTGGGAATCGTGTGGGATAGAGGAACAGACGAACTGAAGTATCAGCTGAGCCAGGAGGGCGCAGACACCCATACGAAGAGGGGTTATGTATCGTATATAGCAAGGATATACGATCCCCTAGGCCTAGCATCCCCATTACTAGTCACGGGGAAACAGATACTCAAGAGAGTATATAAATTGAAGGATGAGTGGGACGTAGAGGTACCAGAGGTCATCAAGAAACAGTGGAGCAAATGGACAGGAGACTTGGAGAGGATGGGAACATACAACATGCCGCGAGTGTATTTTCCGGACGGGAACATGACGAATCTGGACCTACATATGTTCTCCGACGCGTCGTTAGAGGCATACGGAGCGGCACTCTATTTAGTACAACGAGAGGGGGCTCACAAGCCCAGACTAGCCTTTAGCAAAGCTAAGTCAACGCCACCAGATTCAGCATCTGTTCCCAAGTTAGAATTGACAGCTGCGAGACTAGGAGTTAGAGCCACAGCCTACCTAGTGGATACTATTCCCAACATAGTGGAGACACACTACTGGACGGACTCCATGGTAGTGCTTGGTTGGCTACACAACGAAAGGATGAGATACACGATATTCGTCGCAAATAGAGTGGACGAAATAAGAGCAACCACAGAACTAGAAAGGTGGCACTACTGCCCAACAGATGAGAACCCAGCGGACTTGCTGTCGAGGGGCGTGGAACGCCACACTTTCTTAAAGAAGGAAGTATTGTGGCAACATGGGCCACAATTTCTGAGCGTTAAAGAGGCCTGGCCGCCAATGAGAAAGGTGGAGCCGGGCTCAGAAGTGGTGTCAGAGGGAGAAGAGGGAGACTCAGAGGGAGAAGAGATATACTCCCAGATGGTGAGGGAGATTAGGGACGTGCAACCAAAGCAAGAACTACGCGATAACCCGACGGACAAACTCCTCAGCTACAGTTCTAGTTGGTACAAGACCAAGAAATTAGTGGCGTACTGGAGAGCTTTCGGGAATTTCCTCGCGGGAGTTAATAAGAAGAAGAAAACCAGGGAAACCATAGATCTGGAAGGAGCGGCCAAGGCAATAATCTGCTATGAACAACGAAAGAACTACGGCGACGAGGTGGAATGCGTCGGTAACCAACAGCACCTCCGACGGGACAGCGAGTTGATTACGCTGTCGCCACAACTCAACGACGATGGGATTCTAGTAATGAATTCTAGGGTGGGATATAACAACAGCATAGTCGTGCCACCGAAACCCATCATCATTCCCACAGGATCACCAATAGTCCACCAGATCATATGGGACTCCCACAAATCGACACTGCATGGGGGCACCAACCGAACCCTCACAGAGATAAGGAGGACCTTTTGGGTCAAACAACTAAGGAAGAAGGTTAAAGCGGTAGTGGGGCAGTGCCAGACCTGCCGACGGGCGAAGAAGGAGCGAGCCATACAGGAGATGACGCCACTACCGGCGAGTAGGGTAAGACAGCACGACCCGCCATTTACGCATTGTGGTGTGGACATGTTCGGGCCGATAAAGATCAAGGTGATGCGACACACGGAGAAATGCTACGGTATTATCTTCGTATGCAACAATACACGGGCGGTAGGGATAGAACTCGCCCAAGATGCAACCGCATCAGCATTCATTAACGCCTTAGAAAGGTTTAGGGACCGCAAAGGTGGGACGATCGCAGTGATATACAGCGACAACGGCACCAACTTTGTGGGCGCAGAGAGTGAGATGGCAGAGGCCTTGGACATTTTGGAGGGAGAAGAAGTCAGGGCGGCCATGAGGAGACGACAAGTGAAGTGGGAAAGAAGGACGCCGTATGCACCACATACATTAGGATGCGTCGAGAGACTAGTGGGCAGTTCAAAACGTCTAATGACGAAGCTAATGAACACCCACATGGTCACTGAGGACGTCTTACGAACAGTACTTGCGAAGTGCGAGGGGATCATTAATAGCAGACCGCTATATCCAGAGAATGATGACCCTGAGTCATTGGACGTGTTAACGCCTAGCCATTTCCTAATGGAAAGGCCAGCGACCATCGATATGCGGGGTGTAGATCCAGACAACATACACTCCCGCCAAAGTTGGAAAGTAGCTAAAGCAATTAGCGCAGAGTATTGGAGGAGGTGGGTAGAGGAATACCTACCCACACTCCATAAGCGAAGCAAGTGGAGGAAGCCGAACAGGGAGTTAAAAGTAGGAGATCTCGTAATCGTTACGGATGATACTATCATCAACAACCTGTGGCGGTTGGCGAGAGTTGTAGGCACCTACTCCGACGAGGACGGAAGAGTCCGATCGGTAGAAGTGCGGATAGGTGGAAAGATAGGTGTGAAAGACAGAAAAACCTACAGGAGAGCAGTAGGTAAATACTGTCTTCTAGAAGGGGCACCTTAAATTGGAGTTAGAGTGGAGTTTAGTCGTCCAAGTTTTGGACTGAGGGGGGTGGGATTGAGGGCGAGACGCCCTTCCCACACAAATAAAAATAAAATAAAATAAAAATAATAGTTAGTTAGTTAGTAGGTACGTAGTACCTAGAGTTAGTTAGTTAGTAGGTACGTAGTACCTAGAGTTAGTTAGTTAGTAGGTACGTAGTACCTAGAGTTAGTTAGTTAGTAGGTACGTAGTACCTAGAGTTAGTTAGTTAGTAGGTACATAGTACCTAGAGTTAGTTAGTTAGTAGGTACGTAGTACCTAGAGTTAGTTAGTTAGTTAGAGGGTACGTAGTACCGTTAGTTAGAGTTAGAGGGTACGTAGTACCGTTAGTTAGAGTTAGAGTTAGAGGGTACGTAGTACCGATAGTTAGAGAGTTAGAGGGTATGTAGTACCAATAGTTAGTTAGAGTTAGAGGGTACGTAGTACCGATAGTTAGAGAGTTAGTAGGTACGTAGTACCTAGTTAGAGTTAGAGTTAGAGGGTACGTAGTACCGTTAGTTAGAGTTAGAGTTAGAGGGTACGTAGTACCGATAGTTAGAGAGTTAGAGGGTACGTAGTACCGTTAGTTAGAGCTAGAGTTAGAGGGTATGTAGTACCGATAGTTAGAGAGTTAGAGGGTACGTAGTACCAATAGTTAGTTAGAGTTAGAGGGTACGTAGTACCGATAGTTAGAGAGTTAGTAGGTACGTAGTACCTAGTTAGAGTTAGAGTTAGAGGGTACGTAGTACCGATAGTTAGAGAGTTAGTAGGTACGTAGTACCTAGTTAGAGTTAGAGTTAGAGGGTACGTAGTACCAATAGTTAGTTAGAGTTAGTAGGTACGTAGTACCTAGTTAGAGTTAGAGGGTACGTAGTACCAATAGTTAGTTAGAGTTAGTAGGTACGTAGTACCTAGCTAGAGTTAGAGTTAGTAGGTACGTGGTACCTAGTTAGAGTTAGAGTTAGGGGGTACGTAGTACCATTAGTTAGAGAGAGAGAGTGAGAGGTAAAAGGGGTAAATAGGATATAGATATTAGTTAGCAGTAAGTAGAGTTAGTAGCGAGAGGGGGGCATATGAGTACAGCTGGATAAATCGTGTGGCCACACGACGCATACTGCTGTACTGCATGGGCCCACAGAGTAGGCCAGAATATGGATCAGAGAATAGAATAAACCCATAGGCAGTAGTAGGTAGTAGGACACTAGAATCAAAGCAAACAAACAAATAAATAGAATAGGGCTAAAATCGTAAAATAGTGGCAACACAAGGAAAGTCGTTCTAGAACATAATAAAAGTAACGGACGGAAATTGTAAATTAGGCTGATTTACTAGCTCCGAAATTAATTAGCTTAAATTTAGCTTGAAAGGCGCAATTAAGTAGAAAGTAGGCCATTATCGAACTGTACGAAACATCTTAAATACTTCACTCATCTGTATTGCGCCTTGGTAAGGCACCACCCAGGTGAGCGAGTGTAGTGTTCGGAATGGCGAGTAAGTTGATCAGGAAGAGGAAGGCGGAGTCAGGAGGAAAAGAAATACTGGTGGATTTCACCGAAAGACACCCGGAAGAGAAGACGAGAGGATACTACGAGAAGTTGGAAAGGGGTCACGCGGCACGAGCGCTGCAGGATCACTTCCGGGAGGCGCACGAACAGCGGTTGGTCGGGACCTACGGGACCCCGTCACTAGACAACGCGATCTTCCAACACTTCCACTACGTGGTGAAAGGGGACGAGGCAAAGTTCGGGATTCCGAAGTATCCGAGGGAATCGCCGAGGAAGGACTGGAAAAGATTCATAGAGTCCGTCAACAGAGGAGGATATATGATCCTAGATGACGAGGGAACCGTGGAAGACGAAGCGGGTTCGAGACGAGGAACGGCAGGGTTGGCCAGGACCATACTCCTACATTTGGCCGCGCCAAATGGGGACATCTTCTTATTCGACCTAGGGACGTATGGGAAGAAGGACGGGCCGAAATTAGACCGATTGCCGAAAGCGGTACAAGTATTAGTAAGAGAGAAGTCGACGACGAAAGTGGGATCGGCGATTCGCGAGGACGCGGAGAGGATCATCGGTCCGGACGCCACCAACCTCCTGGATATGCAGAAAGTCTTTATGGCTATGACGGCACCGGATGGATTAGGGGTAGTCGAAAACACAGGCCAATGCGGGGCTGTGGCGATGGGCCAATTATTGGGGCTCGTATGCCACAAACCAATGGACTGGGGAAAGTTTAGGGAAGAATACGGAGCAGAACTAGCGAACTCGCTGAAGTGGGGAGCGAGACCGGGAAAGCAGGAGGTATATCAGTTTCGCAGAGGAGCGATAAAGGTATATCAGAAGCGATATATCCTGCAGGAGGACTGGATGATGATAAGTTTGCTTAACTTATTCATGACCGTAGTTATCGAAAGGGAACCAGGGGCATTTCTGTTATCGGGATCACCCCTAAGCTACAGGAGAGCCTTTAAGACGGCCTTTGACGGTCTGGTAGACCACCCGGGGCTGAAGGGCGAGTCGGTGTACTACAACAGCCGACATCTGGTAGACGGGGAGACAGATACACCGTATCAGAGATGGGAGCAGCTAGAGGCGGACAGACGAGAAGCAAAGCGACTGGAAGAAGTCGCTAGACGGGAGAGGATAGAAGCAGAGGAGAGGGAAGAGGAGGCCAGGGCACAGAGTTACGGCTTCGAGGAACAGGCGGGCCTAGACGAACTTCATTGGACTTCGTCAGGGAGTTCGGGGGAGTCTCTAGGGCGAGAATTGGGATGGACGGTGGGATCGCCGAAACAGTCGACGTCGGGGTTGCAAACGATGCCCATACCAGCGGGTGCCGAGGGCGACCAACCACCAAGGAAGCTAAGGGAGCTAGAGGGATGGAGAGCTACGGGCGAGAGCCAAGGCGGGAAGGGACATAGTGGATCCGTCGGGATACCGGGATTGGGGACACTACCAGAAGAGGAGGACGACGACGACGAGTTCGGAGAGATGCCGCCCATCGAAAGGATAGGCCACTCGGACACGGACTGGGTTGGCGGAAGGGTGGTGACAGCCAGTGGGGCGAGGGCCTTCTGGAACAGATCCGGCAAGCGGACCTGGGTGCACGAGGAGCCGGCGATGGATTTCGCGGGGAGCACCATCAGGTTGGGCGAGCAACCGGGAACGGCACCACGGATAGTATTCGGGGAGACGATGCCCGAGAGGGGCGGAGAGATCGATGTAAACAGGGAGAGCAACGTAGAGAAGTTCGCCTACCAGCGACTCCATAGACCGCGGAGATCGCTTGGGACGAAAGACGAGGTGGGACGGGAGACATTGGTACTCGGCTACGACTACTGTGGGAGACAGACCCATCGGGAAAGCAGCTGCCTATACCGGTTCCAAAAGGGAACCTTTTGTCTCTACTGCAGAGAACCAAGTCACAGGATGGGGGCGTGTCCACGGTTGCATAACCGATGTCCAAAGTGCCACTTTCGGGGACACTACGGGCGCGAGTGCGACTGGATGAGCGACAAGGAAAAGTTCACAAGATTCGAGGAGTGGGCCGACGTCGGGGCCATGACGCGCCAGCGCATGAAGGCCCAAGAGTTCAAGTGGGGTTTCTTCCTCATAAACCAGGAGACCCACATGGAAATCATAAAGCGAAGGTTACCGTTTACCTATCAAGAGGTAGCAACGGCGGCATCGTTCGCCGGAGTTATGAACACGCAATGGTACCTGGACAGGTGGACACCAGAGAACCGGAGGGAGTTTAGGGATTTCTTGGCGGAACACGTACCAAAGGCAATGAAAATGATCCTATGGGACGCCACACGAGGGAGACAACCAGGCCATTCTGAGGGGCCACCGGCGAAGCGGTATCGGGCATTAATAACACCAGCGCCCAAGGAGCCAACGACCGGGATCAGCAAGGAAGTGGCGGCGAAGGTCCGGAAGCAGAAAGCGGATGATGCCAGAGGAACGGTGATAACCAAGAAACGGGCCAGGGAAGAGGACGTGAGGAGGAACAGATAAGTTCCCAGATACGAGGGAGTGAGACTGAGACTGGGACGTGGTGCGCCTGGAAGGCGCCGCATGCAACGTACGAACCATTAAGTACAAATTTAATTAATGCAAATAATCATATAAGTGCAATTCGTATGTACGTACGTAGTAATTAGCAGTAAAATACACGATCGGAGTAAGTACTATAGTCATACAACCTTTCTCAACTAGCTAGTGGGACTGGGGGATAACTGACTATGGCACTGTGGACGAGACGCCAGACAATTTCACACCTCTTGAGTGCGACGGCACGAGAGGGGGGGGAGATTCGTCAGAAGGGAAGAGACAGACGAAGTGAGGTTGAGGGACGGAATAATGGTGCGGAGTGCGGAGAGAGTGCCGATGCAATTCCAGTGTGGGGGGGGGGAGAATAAGAGGCTGAGTAAGGGACGAGGAGGTCCGAATGTGAGAGAGTTAGGGTGAGAGTGAAGGTGAGATAGGGCGAAAATGTTGGGGAAACAAAAGTTGCGTGGGAGGTGAGCGCGATCGGCCCGACATGAGACGCCAGGCACACAGGGTAGCGTCATCATACCCATAGGGGGCGGCCTGGAAAGCCGACCCCGAGAGAAAAGAATTCCACCCCACACCCGATACTAGATCGGGATCCAGCGGGATTGTAACGCACTTTTAGGCTGATGCTATCTTCTTACCGGGAAGATAGCATGGGGGGGAGTGTTAGCTTATTCAATCCCGCCAACACCCCATAAAGTTATAAGCCGATAAGCAATATTGGGAGCCACGAGATTGGGCAATTAACCAACTCGTGCCATCCCAATAAGAGTGGGAAGGAAGCACACAATAGAGGGTCAGGGGCCAAACCCCTAACCCAGAGAGAACAGGTGGAGTGAACGGGAATACTCCACGGGGCGCCAACAAGGGTATTAACCAATCAGAGGGGGGAAAGGCATCGATTGAGTAGCAGTAAGGCCACCGTGCAATATAACCAATAACCTATTAATCAGTGATTCAGTTATCTCAGTGTAGCAGTGCTAGCGTAGGTTGGTAGTCAATTAGTTTAGTTAGGGGATCACGGGACTTTAGTTACCGTATCCCGCCTTGTACACATTATATCTATATCTATATCCTATGCCCTATTATTATTATACACCGAACTTCAGAACTCAGTTACTTTATTCCACCCTTATACACGGCGGGGACGCGTGGACTAAATTACCACATCAGATAAATCGGGATCCCTCCTGGATCCCGTCACAGTAGCAACACTCAATTGCCAAGTATTACACCAAATCGACAATGTATCCAAAGCGCACTGAATGTCAACATGTTTACTATGGTCAGCGTAAATTTTTAGATCATCAGCAAATAGTTTAGTACTAACAGCATGCAAATTATTAGGTAGGTCATTAATAAATATAATAAATAAAACAGGACGTCAACAAAATCTGAATAATTCCTACCAACAAGCACACGAAATTTATGATTTGATAAAAAATAATGAAACCAAGCTAACATTTTACCGGAAATTCCGTAAGCAGCAAGTTTTAGCAATAGTTTGGCGTGGACGACCTTGTCGAAGGCCTTCTCGAAGTCAATGTAAACAACATCAACATCTTTCCATTTGTCCAGAATCCGAAACCAATCATTAGTGCGCTCAACTAAATGAGTCGCAGTTGATTTACGTTTTAAGAATCCGTGCTGCTGCTTAGAGATTAGGCGGTTAGTTAATAGATACGATAGTAACTCCTTATTTATAATCGTTTCCATTACTTTGCACGCAACACATGTAAGTGAAATAGGTCTGTAATTATATGGGTCAGATGAGTCTCCCTTTTTATACATAGGTATTACAATTGCTGTACACCAAATAGAGGGTAAAGCGTGCGAAATGAATGACATTTCAAAAATAGCTGACAATGGCGCCGCTAGTTGGCGTGCCAGGTTCTTATACAAATTGCTAGGTATACTATTTACTAGTTTTACTAGGTAAATTGCGCAACACATTAAAAACAACATTGGGATTAAAATTAACATCGTGCAGTGAAATATTTGGCGGTGCCACATTATCCAAATCCGGTGTAGACTTGTTGTCCTCGCAGTAATTTTCGGAAAGTACTTTGGAAAATATCTTAGCTTTAGTGGTATCATCAACAATGACTTCGCCAATAAACTTTAGAGGAGCTATACCGGATTTATAATTTCTTTTGGAGTTTATATAACTAAAAATAGCATTTGGTTTACCAGATTCTAATATTTTATTCTCTTTCAAACATGAATACCTGAATATTGTTCTAGTGATTTCCTTAGTACAATTTTTGTACTCGTTTTTACCCTGAATGGTATGGCGCCTTCACGAGAGCAATTTCTTTTTATGTTGTAACTGTTTAATATGAAGCGGGTATTTCTTTTTGAAATCACTAGATATTTCTTTAATAGTAGTACAAGAACTAAAAATATTGTGCCAATTCTGAGAATCTAAATAATTAGAAAAAGATGTATAATCGCCATCTTTGAAATCAAAATACTGCAATGTGTCACTTTCGAAAAATTGGTAAGGGCCACATAAATTAAAAGTGAATGTGCTGTGGTCGCTACTAGAAAAGGGGGGATTTACTAGAACACTACTGACACATAGAACTTCTGTAGTGAATACCAAATCAAGGATATTATTGCCTCTAGAGGGCTTGTCTACTAACTCGGTAAATCCAGCTTCATTAATACAGTTGAAAAAGCAACTATAAATATCGTTGATAGGAAAATACATTTCTTCCCAGTTAAAATTGTGACGAAATACATTCACATAATAGGGTAATATCCTCGATTGAATTTCCAGACTGAGATCGATAAATACAAATTAAACGGGCATTAAACGCGTCCCCTAATATATCGATAGCAACAACTTCACAATCAGAAAACTTACTGTTTAAAAATATCTGTGTACATTTCAGGGCACAAATAAAGCCACATCCCCTCCTTTTCTAAAAACATTTTACCATTTTCCATTTAGTTTCTCAAGCATACCGTCAGTTATAGTATCACGTAACCAAGTCTCAGTGACACCAACAACATGATAATCGCATGTTTCTAGAAACAAATTAAGCTCAGGAAGTTTATTACCTAAACTCAGACTGTTCATAAGGTGACAGTTAAGAAATGTGGATGGAATAGATCCATGTAAAGTGTCCCCATTTCCAGGAGTTATCGGGCTCGCAGACTCGGTGGTAACATTCCCAGTAGTGGCAGCTTCTCCCCCTAAAGGTTTTCCAAACCAGATGTGTCTGAGCTTTCTGTAGCGGAACTCCAAACAACGGGAACTGGGTCGGAAGCGGTGGTGCCTGGAGCAACACGGCCAGTAGCAGTAACCATGGCAACTGGGGTCCCATCACAATCGGTAGCCATGGCGCCTGTAGAGGTAAAGATCTCACTGGAAGTTGGTCTAGAAGAGGGGTCGCTGGTGGACGATCCGGCCGCTTGTGGTGGTTGTCTCATATCATAATATAATAAATGATGAAAAGTTTAAAAGTTAGTTATTGTTTTCGATGGCAGAGTTGTTAACTGTTTGAGTTAGTTAGTTAATTTTAAATATAACCATAGCTGAAGTTGTGGATGTGTACGTTTGTAACTGGAGTCTGTCTATGTCTGAAACACAAATCCCGTTTACAATTTCCAAGGGGAGTTTTTCTAATACAAAGCGAAGTGTACCTCACTGGGCAGGGTTTCTAGCTACAACTTGTATCTGTTACAATTGTATCTGTTATATGCAGTCAGTCAATAGCAAACACTGGCCAGTTCCCAGTCCCCATGATAGTGTACCTGTTCAGAGAGAGGCGCTTTCTTTCCTTTTATTGAATATGGGGCCTTAACCCACCAAATTATATTATAGATTATTTATTATAGATATATTATAAATTATATTATTTCTTAAACAAATTAATCATCAGTAATATACCGGCAATAGAAACAAGATCACTATTATTTCTATATTACAAATCGTGATGAAATTTATTGTATGCAATAAAGAATAGTATTTCTGTGTTTTTAATTAATTTTTAATTTTATTTATTTATGTTATTCGCTTTTACCGTCACCATTTTTATAGTTTAATTTTAAAGTGCGAACTAATAATGTAATTTTAATGGGCTCTTTGACATTTTAGACTAAACTGAAGGGACACGATTAATAATATAATTAGACTGTGACTGACATACTAATAATACCCTGTATATTTGTGCTTACTCAAATGTAATTTAGGAACACGTTTTATTGTGCTTTGATTAATGTTTATATTGTAATTAAATTTTTCATTTTAATAAAATAATTTTAATCGAGTTCAGGATATTAAATGAAAGTAAATCACTTCCTGTTTACTAATAACTTATGTTAACTAATACATTTTTTATGCATAACCGCGCCATATACATGAATTATGGTTTATTAGGAAGCCATGTAAAACATTATACATTGTAAAGGCACAGGTGGAAGTAAGACAAGAGTAGCTAGCAGCAGTGCACGTAACATAGTTAGCAGTTAGCAGAACCAGAAAGAAAGCGCCCTTGAATGCACAGCCCACCCACCACACATATATCAGAGTACCTCCCATTGAATGATTGACATTTCATAACGATAGTTGGCTAGCTTTGATAAGCGCCGCTGTCCCATAGGGCTAGTGTAAAAATACTCTTTCTAGGAAGACGATTTTCTGAGTAGATACACTTGGAACCAAATGTCCCAATGTGGGTCCAGGGGAATGGATAATTAAATTCGTACTGTATGTAGTTTAATCACTGTTAATAATGGAGACACGGGGGGGGGGGGGGACTTGATGCAAATCCCTACTCAACGATTTAATATCTTGTCTCTGTTAAAACTAACTTCGTTTAAACGTTTGCCCGAAGCGGTTGGAGCATTTGAACCAGGGGATTGAGGCAACAGGCGCAGAATCTGGCCGCCAACTGGAGGGCATCCAGTTATGGAAGCCAACGAGGCCCAATACTCCCCAACCTCTTTCTTCCTCAGCTATTCTGCCACCACCTGCACCAACTTCTAAAGAGCAAGAGTCACCTGTAGTGCCTTGTATTCCTGGTTCATTTATTAGTTGTCCATATTATGTAAGTTTTGTTTTATTAAAAAATTAGAATTGTACAACATTTGGTGGCATTTTGTAGATTTATAGGATATATTCTTTTACAGTCTATATAAAAATTTTATTTCCATAATATTAAAAATAATTATTTTGCTTTCACAATTAAATAATTTACATTTAAAATTTAATTTTGTACTTTTGGAATGTAGGCCTACCTCCGTTATCCATATAAATTATTCTGATTACTGAAATATTTATACTTTCAAGCTTATTAAAATTTAAGTATTATTAATATTTAGAAATCAACGGAATTATGTAAAGATGGAAGATATCGCTTTAGGACTGACGTAAGTTCATGTTATACAATACGCTATATGCATCTTATATAATTCATTATTTATGCAGGTGTTTACTGTTTATTGTTCATAAATTTATAAATATCCTTTGCTGTAGACTGAAATTATGGATGGATTATATGGTTACTGGAATTATTTCTTCACAGCCACATGTAATAACACATAATATACTCCAGGAGTTTTGCCAGTGTATAATGCAGTTCTGAAGCTCTATGAGCATCTGGAAGGCAGAAAGCTGGCTTTTAGCTATGGAGAAATATACTACCCTACTCACACGCCATTGGAATTGTTGCATGGATCACCTTCACCATTAGATTGAACGAGGTATTGATAAACCCTTTGGTGATGTGAAGTATTTATGGACATGAATGGAGGCTCAAGACCAGGGATCCCCTGTGGCAAATATGCTACATATCCATGGTGGAATAACCCTCCACCCCGAGTCTATAGAGGAAACCGCAGGGAAAATATGCTGCGAATCCATTGACTTGCTATCTCCTATGTTTGGGACAGATCGTCCTGAATTGGTTCAACAAGGAATCATTGAGGATGATCAATGGTCTGAGCTATGCTGCCATGGGCATCTGCAAAATCACAACTGTGACCATGCTGGCAGTTAGTGTCATAAGCGTATTGTTGAGGCTGGAAATACGTTTTGCCGAATGCCTCGTCACCTAGCAAGTTTGTACAGATATGTATACATTGTATAGCGATGAGGCCCTTGATGATTTTGAATCTATAAACCTTCTTCAAAGAAATGACGATGGAACTCTTAGATTAGATGATCAGGGTAATCGATTGGCACATAGTAATCTTATTGGTGGTCATCATACTTATCCCGCTGGTGGTCATGAGTTTGCTGTGCCGACAATACCTAGGTATTGGGTTGCTTTGAGATCATCCACCAATGTACAGGCATGTGATACAAGGTTCTGTACCTCGTACTGTGCCAAGTACTTGGGGGGGTTCTGAAGAAAGGAGAGCAGTTAAAATCGATAGCAAAAAGAATATCTCCTCAGTAAAGGTCACCCATACTGAGCAAGAGGGTATAAAGATTTCAGGTGTTAATTACCTGAAGAAACAGGATGATAAGAAAGATTCCAATAAGAGTGGCATCAAATCTCGGGAGATAGGTTATCCAGACATTATTCATAATCTCCTTGGTTTACCATACATCAGATCAAATGTGGACTTTGTCCATGTTACTATTCTGACTCCTGAGTACCGCCATGGCATTGTGAAACAACAAAGCAGGTATGTCAATATGGGTGTCCATAACTGAATAAGCAAGTTGACTACTGTATGTACCAATCAGTATCATTTAGAACAATTAGTAACATTTAGAAAGTAACATAAAAATATTATTTGTAATCTTTTGTAAACGAATAATGTTAATTGTTTTTATATTCCCAAGGTTTTGAACCAACTGACAACTACTGTAGTGGTACATTAATTAAATTAGATTAATTAAATTAATTAATCTATATATAGTTACATATATACAATAATTAATGTATTGCATTAATCTTGTTAATAAATTAACTTTGTCATTGTTAAATGAAAGCTATGATTATACTGTATATAATTGCAGCAAATCATGATACACAATTAGTCTTCCCTCCCCCATTGTCAATGGGTTAGCACATTAAGTAGAAATGGAGAAATAATAAGAACAGTCAATCTATTTCCTTGTAAACCTTCCTTGAACTCTAAACATTATAACACATTATTGGATGCGCAACATATGAAGTCCCGGTATGGAGCCTTACCAAAATTTAAACCGTTGGGAAATGTAACCATCGAATTCACTTGTATTTTTCGTGCAGTTCTGTGTCCCAAAATCAACCAGTGGATCTGTATCCCGGTAGATGGCCCTACCAAAATTTAAACACTTGGAAAATGTAACCATCGAATTCAGCATGTCGGAAAACCTAGTTGAGAGAATCTAACAATTCTAATATTTTTTCTTTTTGAAAACATGTGACTACTTGTATTTTTCGTTTCCATAGTGCACACACTGGAAAATGTCGGATGTAATTATAAATGGCACCAATTAACTCAGAGTATGTGAAAACCTTTATCATGAAACTATTTGATACAATTTTCATACATATTTCTTGAATTTCGAAAATGGGGGGGGGGGGGATTGTGGAGAGGTCAAAATACCCCCCCCCCCCCCCCCGTAGTTTCCGCTAGGAAAATAGGGTTATGTGTGGCTGCCTATTAATTTATTAATAATGTATATGACATTAATTTGGCATACTTTTATTCAACATTTTAATTCCCCTTGATATTCCTGATAAATGATTAAACACGCGAGAAAATTATTTATCTCACGAGCTAAAAGATTACACACGCGAGAAAATTATCAAACACCTGTGAAAATTATTAACCTCGTGAGATAAATAATTAAACTAGCGAGAAAACAATAGTTCAGTCCAGAATAGGGACCGTGTCACGGGGTTTAATCATTTATCTTGCGAGGTTAATAATTTTCTCGCGAGTTTAATAATTTATCTCGCGAGTAAATTCAGAAGAATATCAAAGGGAATTAAAATGCCGAATAAAAATACTAAAAGTATGCCATACATTAATTAATGAATGCCTTAATGTTTTATTGTTTTATCATTATTTTGTACAGGACCAGTGGAGATTACAACCTTCGAAGATGGTCAAGTGGAACACGCTAGAGTCATAGGAAACGAATATATAAACTCTTATGTTCCTGTGTTACTCGAGCTGCTTCGTTGTAATCATGACTGCAGAATTCTCATTGGTGCAGCTGGTTCACTTCTGGCGTTTTATGTTGTCAAATATGTCACGAAGTCTCAGCAAAGTGTGGAGAGTCAGACAGCGATGATCCTAGCAGCGTTCGACAGAAAAAAAAGCCTTGGAAGACTTAAATACGTCTCGTTCCCACGCTGCTGCTGCGAAACTGATTATCAGCATTGTTTATACGATCAGTAGCAAACAGGAAATATCTGCACCTCTCGCTGCCTTCTTTATCGAACGGAAGGGGCAACTAACATATGTATCACATAGGTTTTCTACGTTGCTCTTATCGCAAGCATATGCGATTCTTCAGAAGGAGGAATATGAGACCCTGCTTGAAAGAGATCGCCAAACTGGGGAATACCTGTCAGTCACCCAGTGGGAAGACTACTGCAACCGCCCTGATGGACTCGACAACATTAGTCTGTATGAGTTTGTGGAGCAGTATGAGAAGGTCTCTATTGCGGGGAAAACAGGTGAAGTTCTCAAATTCCGAATTCTACACCTACAACGATTGACTCACGGCGTTGTTAAACGAAAAACCAATGTAATTCCGGATATAATTGGCCCGCGGTTGCCTGATAGACGGAATGAATTGGAACATGATAAATACGCTCAACTTGCCTTAATCCTGACCAAGCCTTTCCGATCTTCACACGACCTCATTCCTTCAAATGGTCAATCTTGGTGGGATTCGATGTCATCTTGGCATGGAGCTGATTCTATACCGCTGTTGTTAGAACACATGCAGCAGTATTACATTGGACAGGAGGAAGCCAATGAACAACAACGCAGGCTGAGAGATCTTTCCTCGCAGAATGATGATGGTTGTGACAACGATAATCCAACTGCTGAACAAGAAATGGATAACAACCCAAATTGTCATTCAGATGAGGATGAAGACAATGCCGATATTGGTTTATCAACTCTGCATATTAGCCGGTTAATTGCCAAAGATGTCCCCGAGGTCGGAGTCCTCGAGTCATTGGGATTTGGAAGTGACGCTATGAATGACACCCAACTACCTTCAGTGGAAGCCCAACCAAACTCAAACTGGCATGAAGCGACTTCCGTTAACGGCTCCCGGACCTCATTGGCGGATATCCAGGAGGCTATCGACAACCACATGATTCAGGTTGATAATCCTCAAACCATTGTCGGCAGTTTGAATGATAACTTTCCTACACGACAGGCTGTTCTAGAACGCCTGGAGTATGCCCTCTCCCCAGATATTCAGTTGTCACCACAGGCAATGACTTCAATTAAAGAAGGAACTGCAATTTGCCCCGACCTAAATAATGTGGCGAAGGTTGAAGGATTGACTGGAGATCAACTGGATGCCTTTCGCATTATTGGCAAAGCTCTTCT
Source organism: Nemertoderma westbladi (assembly GCA_032718475.1). Classification (NCBI taxonomy): domain Eukaryota; kingdom Metazoa; phylum Xenacoelomorpha; order Nemertodermatida; family Nemertodermatidae; genus Nemertoderma; species Nemertoderma westbladi. The sequence goes on along the minus strand of JAUCBJ010004830.1, from coordinate 1,149 downwards.
CAAGGGTATCTGTGGGACTTCTGATACCCAGCTACGAATGCACCTGTCTGGCGAAGGGGGAACAGGGAAAAGCCGCGTGATAAACGCGGTGAAAAAACTAACAGACATGTGGAAACCCGGAGCTGTAAAGATTATGGCTCCAACTGGAATCAGTGCTGTTTCCATTGGAGGAAGTACAATACATCGATCCCTGCACATACCAGTCTCCCGTGGGGGTCAGAAACTTCTTTCTCGCCGTCAACTTACAGCTTTAAGAAAATGCTATGATGGAGTAATCCTCATCATCATCGACGAGATATCCATGGTGGGAGCAAATCTCTTCGAAAAGATTAACTCTACCTTATGTAAAATATCGGATGAGAAGGAATCCATCTTTGGCGGTTTCCATGTTGTCTGTTGTGGGGACTTTCTACAGCTACCTAGCGTCTGCTCCACGCCATTGACTAGAGTACATGCGACACTCGCAGATTGCCCCACACTTGAGAAACTATCTGGAAGGGAGTTATGGTTGAAGTTTGATGTTATTGTCGAACTTAAGAAGAATTGGCGTCATATTGATGACCCTGAATGGGGAAATATACTTTCCGATGCTCGCCAAGGCGTTTGGTCTGCAGACAGCATTGACTCTATCAATGAAAGAGTCGTTACCGATGCAGGTATGTTAATTGAACAACCGTTTTGTAGACTGTGGTAAAAAGCCTTGGACTGAGTTTTCTAATATTTATTATGAGAAAGAGAAGGACAGACCACTAATCTGTTCAAAATTACTTTATTCATTTAATTGTTATTTTTTTGCTCTAATATACCCCAAAAATTGGTAGAAAGGCAAAAATACTATTAATAATAAATTAAGCCACGAAAAAGAATCAGTTTTAGATTTCAATTATTATGAATTAATAAAAGTTATATTACATCATAAAAGTTGAACAATATTATTAATTATTCTCTCGATGCTTTATTAACGTTTCTTTAGTTAGTCTCGCTCGGTTAATAAATTACCTCGTGAATAGTTTTTTTTTCTCAGGGGTCCGTCTGTATGTCCCCCCCCCCCCCCATCCCCCCTTATTGGTCTCGGATTTCTGTATGTCTCGGTCCCGGTGTCCCCAACATTTTTATCTCAGAGTTCGGGTGGGAAATTATTTTAATTAA
>JAUCBJ010004829.1:0-37643 GCA_032718475.1 Nemertoderma westbladi | reverse complement strand
CGCGTGGTTTCTATGGAAAAAAATGTACCTCGGTAAGTAAAGAATTTCTTAAATTAATTTTATTAATTTCGAATTTCTAAATTTTATTAATTACATTTCGGTCATCATTTGAATGGCGAAACCGTCGACCAGCTGATCACTCAATGCATGCAACTACTGGGTCATCAGTTGTTATTTAACTTCGTAAAATAATTAATACGTAAAATACATGTCCTAACAGAGGACCATTACCCCAGGTCTATTATTTTTATTTATGAAGCTACTATTCTGAAACTTTAACAAAATGATCTGTGATCTTTTACTATAATGAACACTGAGTATGGTCAACACAGTAAATCGTAAATATCGTAAATCCGTTTGTAATATGGCACTTTTTGTGCAGGTCGGTTTTTTCAAAATTGTATATATTTTGACGCTTTTATAATGTAAAATATATATTATTTAAGGATCAGTAATACCAACGGGTTTAAGTTCTCAGTCCATGAGTTTGGCACAATGGGCAGAGATATTTAGACCATCTTTTATTAAAATTGCAGCTTGAAATTATTGTTTTTGAAGTATTTATGGGGGTTTTAGTACGATCTGACTATATTTTGCGCAACAAGGGTAACAGTTACAAAATCGGTTCTAGAACATCCAAATTGCCTTGTTTTACACAATACTCACGACTGTAGCCATAAACCTGCTGAAAATTTTGGTATATGTTTGATGACAATTGTGCAAAAAATAAAAAGTAGTTCGGGAATTTAGTGATGAAAAAAGCCAAAATCGACAAACTGAGAAAAAGGTAGAGTACAAATATACAGAGTAAATTAAATACAAATATACAGAGCGTCTAGAGTATATACAAATATTCAGAGAGTCTAGAGTATATACAAATATACAGAGCGTCTAGAGTATATACAAATATACAGAGAGTCTAGAGTATATACAAATATACAGAGAGTCAAGAGTATATACAAATATACAGAGAGTCTAGAGTATATACAAATATACAGAGTCTAGAGTATATACAAATATACAGAGAGTCAAGAGTATATACAAATATACAGAGAGTCTAGAGTATATACAAATATACAGAGAGTCAAGAGTATATACAAATATACAGAGAGTCTAGAGTATATACAAATATACAGAGTCTAGAGTATATACAAATATACAGAGAGTCTAGAGTATATACAAATATACTGAGAGTCTAGAGTATATACAAATATACAGAGAGTCAAGAGTATATTTCCACTACACAGAGCGTCTAGAGTATATACAAATATACAGAGTCTAGAGTATATACAAATATACAGAGAGTCTAGAGTATATACAAATATACAGAGTCTAGAGTATATACAAATATACTACTACTAGGATCGGCATGCTGCATTGCAGCTGCATTTTTAAGAATGCTGTGCCGGCTTGTCAACAAAATTGCACCGCCACAACTCCCTATCACCCATGACATTTGCTAGATCATCCGCATCTTTAAGGCCAGTGTCCTTTAAGATGCGTCTCAAGAAAGTCATGGGCTGTCCACCATGCTTATTCACTCCATGAGGCTGCCAAAGTACAAGATTATGCACTGGCTGGTCCTCACGGCGAAAGCAATGTCCTGCAAAGCGGAGGCGATTTTGTTCTAGTGTCAAGCTTGGGGGAACCAATGAGACACCTCCAATGTTATATAGTGTCTGGTTGGAGATGTGTGCATTGTACTTGACACAATGAACCCGGCGTAGCATTCTTGTGAATGTGCCATCCAGAGATTTGGTGTCCTCAGCAGTTAGAGCCCAGCATGGACTCCCGTAGAGGAGTACTGGAACTACTGCTGCTCTAAATAATCGGACCTTAAGTTTCCGATTAATTCTCGGTGATTTCCAAATCCTGGAAAGCCTATTCAAGGCTGTCCATGCCTTTCCCTTACGTATTCGAAGGTCCTCACCTGACTTCCGGATCCATGATCCCAGGTAACAGAAGTCGTCCACATGCTCAAGCATACCATCCTTTGAGCTTATGCTCATCCGATCAGAGACTTGCTGAGGACTTTCAAAGTTAACAGTCAGAATTTTGGTCTTTCTGGAGTTAATAAAAAGACCAACACTAGAAGCAGCATGTTCTAATGAGCTGAGGAGCCGTTGGGCTCCCTCTAATGATTCTGAGAGTACTCCTAAGTCATCAGCAAAGTCTAGATCAGTTAGGTACTTGGCAGGATTTCCTCGACTTCTGGAGCCAGTAGGTGGAGTTATCATCACCCCATCATCATTATGATGATCTAAGGACATGCGTAGAACATAGTCAACCACAATAATGAACAAGAATGGTGCAAGTGTGTCTCCTTGGAGGACGCCCCATAACACTTCAAATGGTTCTGTGTCACCGTCAACAGTAGACACAAATGTTGTCGAACCATCGTATACTGATCTGATTGCTGCAATAATTTCATCAGGAATCCCATATAATGAAAGTATGCTGAACATACGTGAGCGAGAGACTGAATCAAAGGCCTTGAAGAAGTCAACAAAGATAACAGCCAGATGCCTGTCTTTCTTTTTTGATAATTCTTCAATTATCCTTCTAAGTGCCAAAATGGGCTCCATGGTCCCACGACCTTTACGGAACCCATTCTGATTTCCACGGAGCAGTCTCTCAATGGGATCCCTGATGCGATTTAATAGAATCCTATTGTATAGCTTTGCAGCAATCGAGATCAATGAGATTCCCCGAAAAGAACCATAGAGTGTTAGGTTGCCCTTCTTGGGAACTGGCACCAACTTATTTGTTTTCATTTCTTGTGGGACTCTTGTTGTTCGGTACATGTCTACTATGATGGGATAGATGAGCTTTAAACACTCAGGTATTTTAAAGACCTCAGGGGGAACACCATCTACTCCACTGGCACGATTGGTCTTAATGCTCTTTGCAGCAGCCTTCACTTCTGCAAAGGAGATATCGCCAATGGGAATATCTGGGAGTACAGACTCAGACACTTTTACTTCTATAAAGTTATCAGGCAATACCCTGTCATTATTGAGGAGCTTTTCAAAGTGGGCTTTCCAACCATTGATGCGATCGGCTGGTGATTCAGCCTTAACCTTGGTGTTTGGTTGGCTTTTCCGCCCAGTAAGCCTTTTCCGCCCAGTTGGCTTTTCCGCCCAGCAAATATACAGAGTCTAGAGTATATACAAATATACAGAGAGTCTAGAGTACAAATATACAGAGTAAATTAAATATAAATATACAGAGTAAATTATATACAAATATACTGAGAGTCTAGAGTATATACAAATATACAGAGAGTCAAGAGTATATACAAATACACAGAGCGTCTAGAGTATATACAAATATACAGAGAGTCAAGAGTATATACATATATACAGAGAGTCTAGAGTATAAATATACAGAGTAAATTAAATACAAATATACAGAGTAAATTATATACAAATATACTGAGAGTCTAGAGTATATACAAATATACAGAGAGTCAAGAGTATATACAAATATACAGAGAGTCTAGAGTACAAATATACAGAGTAAATTAAATACAAATATACAGAGTAAATTATATACAAATATACTGAGAGTCTAGAGTATATACAAATATACAGAGAGTCAAGAGTATATACAAATATACAGAGAGTCTAGAGTATAAATATACAGAGTAAATTAAATACAAATATACAGAGAGTCAAGAGTATATACAAATATACAGAGAGTCAAGAGTATATACAAATATACAGATAGTCAAGAGTATATACAAATATACAGAGAGTCTAGAGTATATACAAATATACAGAGTCTAGAGTATATACAAATATACAGAGAGTCTAGAGTATATACAAATGTACAGAGAGTCAAGAGTATATACAAATATACAGAGAGTCAAGAGTATATACAAATATACAGAGAGTCTAGAGTATATACAAATATACAGAGAGTCTAGAGTACAAATATACAGAGTAAATTATATACAAATATACTGAGAGTCTAGAGTATATACAAATATACAGAGAGTCAAGAGTATATACAAATACACAGAGCGTCTAGAGTATATACAAATATACAGAGAGTCTAGAGTATATACAAATATACAGAGAGTCAAGAGTATATACAAATATACAGAGAGTCAAGAGTATATACAAATATGCAGAGAGTCAAGAGTATATACAAATACACAGAGCGTCTAGAGTATATACAAATATACAGAGAGTCAAGAGTATATACAAATATACAGAGAGTCAAGAGTATATACAAATATACAGAGAGTCTAGAGTATATACAAATATACAGAGAGTCTAGAGTACAAATATACAGAGTAAATTATATACAAATATACTGAGAGTCTAGAGTATATACAAATATACAGAGAGTCTAGAGTATATACAAATACACAGAGCGTCTAGAGTATATACAAATATACAGAGAGTCAAGAGTATATACAAATATACAGAGAGTCTAGAGTATAAATATACAGAGTAAATTAAATACAAATATACAGAGTAAATTATATACAAATATACTGAGAGTCTAGAGTATATACAAATATACAGAGAGTCAAGAGTATATACAAATATACAGAGAGTCTAGAGTACAAATATACAGAGTAAATTAAATACAAATATACAGAGTAAATTATATACAAATATACTGAGAGTCTAGAGTATATACAAATATACAGAGAGTCAAGAGTATATACAAATATACAGAGAGTCTAGAGTACAAATATACAGAGTAAATTAAATACAAATATACAGAGTAAATTATATACAAATATACTGAGAGTCTAGAGTTTATACAAATATACAGAGAGTCAAGAGTATATACAAATATACAGAGAGTCTAGAGTACAAATATACAGAGTAAATTAAATATAAATATACAGAGTAAATTATATACAAATATACTGAGAGTCTAGAGTATATACAAATATACAGAGAGTCAAGAGTATATACAAATACACAGAGCGTCTAGAGTATATACAAATATACAGAGAGTCAAGAGTATATACAAATATACAGAGAGTCTAGAGTATATACAAATATACTGAGAGTCAAGAGTATATGCAAATATACAGAGTCTAGAGTATATACAAATATACAGAGAGTCTAGAGTATATACAAATATACAGAGAGTCTAGAGTATATACAAATATACAGAGTCTAGAGTATATACAAATATACAGAGAGTCTAGAGTATATACAAATATACAGAGTCTAGAGTATATACAAATATACAGAGAGTCTAGAGTATATACAAATATACAGAGAGTCTAGAGTATATACAAATATACAGAGTCTAGAGTATATACAAATATACAGAGAGTCTAGAGTATATACAAATATACAGAGAGTCTAGAGTATATACAAATATACAGAGTCTAGAGTATATACAAATATACAGAGAGTCTAGAGTATATACAAATATACTGAGAGTCTAGAGTATATACAAATATACTGAGAGTCTAGAGTATATACAAATATACTGAGAGTCTAGAGTATATACAAATATACTGAGAGTCTAGAGTATATACAAATATACAGAGAGTCAAGAGTATATACAAATACACAGAGCGTCTAGAGTATATACAAATATACAGAGAGTCAAGAGTATATACAAATATACAGAGAGTCAAGAGTATATACAAATACACAGAGCGTCTAGAGTATATACAAATATACAGAGAGTCAAGAGTATATACAAATACACAGAGCGTCTAGAGTATATACAAATATACAGAGAGTCAAGAGTATATACAAATATACAGAGAGTCTAGAGTACAAATATACAGAGTAAATTAAATATAAATATACAGAGTAAATTATATACAAATATACTGAGAGTCTAGAGTATATACAAATATACAGAGAGTCAAGAGTATATACAAATACACAGAGCGTCTAGAGTATATACAAATATACAGAGAGTCAAGAGTATATACATATATACAGAGAGTCTAGAGTATAAATATACAGAGTAAATTAAATACAAATATACAGAGTAAATTATATACAAATATACTGAGAGTCTAGAGTATATACAAATATACAGAGAGTCAAGAGTATATACAAATATACAGAGAGTCTAGAGTACAAATATACAGAGTAAATTAAATACAAATATACAGAGTAAATTATATACAAATATACTGAGAGTCTAGAGTATATACAAATATACAGAGAGTCAAGAGTATATACAAATATACAGAGAGTCTAGAGTATAAATATACAGAGTAAATTAAATACAAATATACAGAGAGTCAAGAGTATATACAAATATACAGAGAGTCAAGAGTATATACAAATATACAGATAGTCAAGAGTATATACAAATATACAGAGAGTCTAGAGTATATACAAATATACAGAGTCTAGAGTATATACAAATATACAGAGAGTCTAGAGTATATACAAATGTACAGAGAGTCAAGAGTATATACAAATATACAGAGAGTCAAGAGTATATACAAATATACAGAGAGTCTAGAGTATATACAAATATACAGAGAGTCTAGAGTACAAATATACAGAGTAAATTATATACAAATATACTGAGAGTCTAGAGTATATACAAATATACAGAGAGTCAAGAGTATATACAAATACACAGAGCGTCTAGAGTATATACAAATATACAGAGAGTCTAGAGTATATACAAATATACAGAGAGTCAAGAGTATATACAAATATACAGAGAGTCAAGAGTATATACAAATATGCAGAGAGTCAAGAGTATATACAAATACACAGAGCGTCTAGAGTATATACAAATATACAGAGAGTCAAGAGTATATACAAATATACAGAGAGTCAAGAGTATATACAAATATACAGAGAGTCTAGAGTATATACAAATATACAGAGAGTCTAGAGTACAAATATACAGAGTAAATTATATACAAATATACTGAGAGTCTAGAGTATATACAAATATACAGAGAGTCTAGAGTATATACAAATACACAGAGCGTCTAGAGTATATACAAATATACAGAGAGTCAAGAGTATATACAAATATACAGAGAGTCTAGAGTATAAATATACAGAGTAAATTAAATACAAATATACAGAGTAAATTATATACAAATATACTGAGAGTCTAGAGTATATACAAATATACAGAGAGTCAAGAGTATATACAAATATACAGAGAGTCTAGAGTACAAATATACAGAGTAAATTAAATACAAATATACAGAGTAAATTATATACAAATATACTGAGAGTCTAGAGTATATACAAATATACAGAGAGTCAAGAGTATATACAAATATACAGAGAGTCTAGAGTACAAATATACAGAGTAAATTAAATACAAATATACAGAGTAAATTATATACAAATATACTGAGAGTCTAGAGTTTATACAAATATACAGAGAGTCAAGAGTATATACAAATATACAGAGAGTCTAGAGTACAAATATACAGAGTAAATTAAATATAAATATACAGAGTAAATTATATACAAATATACTGAGAGTCTAGAGTATATACAAATATACAGAGAGTCAAGAGTATATACAAATACACAGAGCGTCTAGAGTATATACAAATATACAGAGAGTCAAGAGTATATACAAATATACAGAGAGTCTAGAGTATATACAAATATACTGAGAGTCAAGAGTATATGCAAATATACAGAGTCTAGAGTATATACAAATATACAGAGAGTCTAGAGTATATACAAATATACAGAGAGTCTAGAGTATATACAAATATACAGAGTCTAGAGTATATACAAATATACAGAGAGTCTAGAGTATATACAAATATACAGAGTCTAGAGTATATACAAATATACAGAGAGTCTAGAGTATATACAAATATACAGAGAGTCTAGAGTATATACAAATATACAGAGTCTAGAGTATATACAAATATACAGAGAGTCTAGAGTATATACAAATATACAGAGAGTCTAGAGTATATACAAATATACAGAGTCTAGAGTATATACAAATATACAGAGAGTCTAGAGTATATACAAATATACAGAGAGTCTAGAGTATATACAAATATACAGAGTCTAGAGTATATACAAATATACTGAGAGTCTAGAGTATATACAAATATACTGAGAGTCTAGAGTATATACAAATATACAGAGAGTCAAGAGTATATACAAATACACAGAGCGTCTAGAGTATATACAAATATACAGAGAGTCAAGAGTATATACAAATATACAGAGAGTCAAGAGTATATACAAATACACAGAGCGTCTAGAGTATATACAAATATACAGAGAGTCAAGAGTATATACAAATATACTGAGAGTCTAGAGTATATACAAATATACTGAGAGTCTAGAGTATATACAAATATACTGAGAGTCTAGAGTATATACAAATATACTGAGAGTCTAGAGTATATACAAATATACAGAGAGTCAAGAGTATATACAAATACACAGAGCGTCTAGAGTATATACAAATATACAGAGAGTCAAGAGTATATACAAATATACAGAGAGTCAAGAGTATATACAAATACACAGAGCGTCTAGAGTATATACAAATATACAGAGAGTCAAGAGTATATACAAATACACAGAGCGTCTAGAGTATATACAAATATACAGAGAGTCAAGAGTATATACAAATATACAGAGAGTCTAGAGTACAAATATACAGAGTAAATTAAATATAAATATACAGAGTAAATTATATACAAATATACTGAGAGTCTAGAGTATATACAAATATACAGAGAGTCAAGAGTATATACAAATACACAGAGCGTCTAGAGTATATACAAATATACAGAGAGTCAAGAGTATATACATATATACAGAGAGTCTAGAGTATAAATATACAGAGTAAATTAAATACAAATATACAGAGTAAATTATATACAAATATACTGAGAGTCTAGAGTATATACAAATATACAGAGAGTCAAGAGTATATACAAATATACAGAGAGTCTAGAGTACAAATATACAGAGTAAATTAAATACAAATATACAGAGTAAATTATATACAAATATACTGAGAGTCTAGAGTATATACAAATATACAGAGAGTCAAGAGTATATACAAATATACAGAGAGTCTAGAGTACAAATATACAGAGTAAATTAAATATAAATATACAGAGTAAATTATATACAAATATACTGAGAGTCTAGAGTATATACAAATATACAGAGAGTCAAGAGTATATACAAATACACAGAGCGTCTAGAGTATATACAAATATACAGAGAGTCAAGAGTATATACAAATATACAGAGTAAATTAAATACAAATATACAGAGTAAATTATATACAAATATACTGAGAGTCTAGAGTATATACAAATATACAGAGAGTCTAGAGTATATACAAATGTACAGAGAGTCAAGAGTATATACAAATATACAGAGAGTCAAGAGTATATACAAATGTACAGAGAGTCAAGATTATATACAAATATACAGAGAGTCAAGAGTATATACAAATATACAGAGAGTCTAGAGTATATACAAATGTACAGAGAGTCAAGAGTATATACAAATATACAGAGAGTCAAGAGTATATACAAATATACAGAGAGTCTAGAGTACATACAAATATACAGAGAGTCAAGAGTATATACAAATATACAGAGAGTCAAGAGTATATACAAATATACAGAGAGTCAAGAGTATATACAAATATACAGAGAGTCTAGAGTATATACAAATATACAGAGAGTCAAGAGTATATATAAATACACAGAGCGTCTAGAGTATATACAAATATACAGAGAGTCTAGAGTATATACAAATATACCGAGAGTCTAGAGTATATACAAATGTACAGAGAGTCAAGATTATATACAAATATACAGAGAGTCAAGAGTATATACAAATATACAGAGAGTCTAGAGTATATACAAATATACAGAGAGTCTAGAGCACAAATATACAGAGTAAATTATATACAAATATACTGAGAGTCTAGAGTATATACAAATATACAGAGAGTCTAGAGTATATATAAATACACAGAGCGTCTAGAGTATATACAAATATACAGAGAGTCAAGAGTATATACAAATATACAGAGAGTCTAGAGTATAAATATACAGAGTAAATTAAATACAAATATACAGAGAGTCAAGAGTATATACAAATATACAGAGAGTCAAGAGTATATACAAATATACAGAGAGTCAAGAGTATATACAAATATACAGAGAGTCTAGAGTATATACAAATATACAGAGTCTAGAGTATATACAAATATACAGAGAGTCTAGAGTATATACAAATGTACAGAGAGTCAAGAGTATATACAAATATACAGAGAGTCAAGAGTATATACAAATATACAGAGAGTCTAGAGTATATACAAATGTACAGAGAGTCAAGAGTATATACAAATATACAGAGAGTCAAGAGTATATACAAATATACAGAGAGTCAAGAGTATATACAAATATACAGAGAGTCAAGAGTATATACAAATATACAGAGAGTCAAGAGTATATACAAATATACAGAGAGTCTAGAGTATATACAAATATACAGAGTCTAGAGTATATACAAATATACAGAGAGTCTAGAGTATATACAAATGTACAGAGAGTCAAGAGTATATACAAATATACAGAGAGTCAAGAGTATATACAAATATACAGAGAGTCTAGAGTACATACAAATATACAGAGAGTCAAGAGTATATACAAATATACAGAGAGTCTAGAGTACAAATATACAGAGTAAATTATATACAAATATACTGAGAGTCTAGAGTATATACAAATATACAGAGAGTCAAGAGTATATACAAATACACAGAGCGTCTAGAGTATATACAAATATACAGAGAGTCTAGAGTATATACAAATATACAGAGAGTCTAGAGTATATACAAATGTACAGAGAGTCAAGATTATATACAAATATACAGAGAGTCAAGAGTATATACAAATATACAGAGAGTCTAGAGTATATACAAATATACAGAGAGTCTAGAGTACAAATATACAGAGTAAATTATATACAAATATACTGAGAGTCTAGAGTATATACAAATATACAGAGAGTCTAGAGTATATACAAATACACAGAGCGTCTAGAGTATATACAAATATACAGAGAGTCAAGAGTATATACAAATATACAGAGAGTCTAGAGTATAAATATACAGAGTAAATTAAATACAAATATACAGAGAGTCAAGAGTATATACAAATATACAGAGAGTCAAGAGTATATACAAATATACAGATAGTCAAGAGTATATACAAATATACAGAGAGTCTAGAGTATATACAAATATACAGAGTCTAGAGTATATACAAATATACAGAGAGTCTAGAGTATATACAAATGTACAGAGAGTCAAGAGTATATACAAATATACAGAGAGTCAAGAGTATATACAAATATACAGAGAGTCTAGAGTATATACAAATATACAGAGAGTCTAGAGTACAAATATACAGAGTAAATTATATACAAATATACTGAGAGTCTAGAGTATATACAAATATACAGAGAGTCAAGAGTATATACAAATACACAGAGCGTCTAGAGTATATACAAATATACAGAGAGTCTAGAGTATATACAAATATACAGAGAGTCAAGAGTATATACAAATATACAGAGAGTCAAGAGTATATACAAATATGCAGAGAGTCAAGAGTATATACAAATACACAGAGCGTCTAGAGTATATACAAATATACAGAGAGTCAAGAGTATATACAAATATACAGAGAGTCAAGAGTATATACAAATATACAGAGAGTCTAGAGTATATACAAATATACAGAGAGTCTAGAGTACAAATATACAGAGTAAATTATATACAAATATACTGAGAGTCTAGAGTATATACAAATATACAGAGAGTCTAGAGTATATACAAATACACAGAGCGTCTAGAGTATATACAAATATACAGAGAGTCAAGAGTATATACAAATATACAGAGAGTCTAGAGTATAAATATACAGAGTAAATTAAATACAAATATACAGAGTAAATTATATACAAATATACTGAGAGTCTAGAGTATATACAAATATACAGAGAGTCAAGAGTATATACAAATATACAGAGAGTCTAGAGTACAAATATACAGAGTAAATTAAATACAAATATACAGAGTAAATTATATACAAATATACTGAGAGTCTAGAGTATATACAAATATACAGAGAGTCAAGAGTATATACAAATACACAGAGCGTCTAGAGTATATACAAATATACAGAGAGTCAAGAGTATATACAAATATACAGAGAGTCTAGAGTATAAATATACAGAGTAAATTAAATACAAATATACAGAGAGTCAAGAGTATATACAAATATACAGAGAGTCAAGAGTATATACAAATATACAGAGAGTCAAGAGTATATACAAATATACAGAGAGTCTAGAGTATATACAAATATACAGAGTCTAGAGTATATACAAATATACAGAGAGTCTAGAGTATATACAAATGTACAGAGAGTCAAGAGTATATACAAATATACAGAGAGTCAAGAGTATATACAAATATACAGAGAGTCTAGAGTATATACAAATGTACAGAGAGTCAAGAGTATATACAAATATACAGAGAGTCAAGAGTATATACAAATATACAGAGAGTCAAGAGTATATACAAATATACAGAGAGTCAAGAGTATATACAAATATACAGAGAGTCAAGAGTATATACAAATATACAGAGAGTCTAGAGTATATACAAATATACAGAGTCTAGAGTATATACAAATATACAGAGAGTCTAGAGTATATACAAATGTACAGAGAGTCAAGAGTATATACAAATATACAGAGAGTCAAGAGTATATACAAATATACAGAGAGTCTAGAGTACATACAAATATACAGAGAGTCAAGAGTATATACAAATATACAGAGAGTCTAGAGTACAAATATACAGAGTAAATTATATACAAATATACTGAGAGTCTAGAGTATATACAAATATACAGAGAGTCAAGAGTATATACAAATACACAGAGCGTCTAGAGTATATACAAATATACAGAGAGTCTAGAGTATATACAAATATACAGAGAGTCTAGAGTATATACAAATGTACAGAGAGTCAAGATTATATACAAATATACAGAGAGTCAAGAGTATATACAAATATACAGAGAGTCTAGAGTATATACAAATATACAGAGAGTCTAGAGTACAAATATACAGAGTAAATTATATACAAATATACTGAGAGTCTAGAGTATATACAAATATACAGAGAGTCTAGAGTATATACAAATACACAGAGCGTCTAGAGTATATACAAATATACAGAGAGTCAAGAGTATATACAAATATACAGAGAGTCTAGAGTATAAATATACAGAGTAAATTAAATACAAATATACAGAGAGTCAAGAGTATATACAAATATACAGAGAGTCAAGAGTATATACAAATATACAGATAGTCAAGAGTATCTACAAATATACAGAGAGTCTAGAGTATATACAAATATACAGAGTCTAGAGTATATACAAATATACAGAGAGTCTAGAGTATATACAAATGTACAGAGAGTCAAGAGTATATACAAATATACAGAGAGTCAAGAGTATATACAAATATACAGAGAGTCTAGAGTATATACAAATATACAGAGAGTCTAGAGTACAAATATACAGAGTAAATTATATACAAATATACTGAGAGTCTAGAGTATATACAAATATACAGAGAGTCAAGAGTATATACAAATACACAGAGCGTCTAGAGTATATACAAATATACAGAGAGTCTAGAGTATATACAAATATACAGAGAGTCAAGAGTATATACAAATATACAGAGAGTCAAGAGTATATACAAATATGCAGAGAGTCAAGAGTATATACAAATACACAGAGCGTCTAGAGTATATACAAATATACAGAGAGTCAAGAGTATATACAAATATACAGAGAGTCAAGAGTATATACAAATATACAGAGAGTCTAGAGTATATACAAATATACAGAGAGTCTAGAGTACAAATATACAGAGTAAATTATATACAAATATACTGAGAGTCTAGAGTATATACAAATATACAGAGAGTCTAGAGTATATACAAATACACAGAGCGTCTAGAGTATATACAAATATACAGAGAGTCAAGAGTATATACAAATATACAGAGAGTCTAGAGTATAAATATACAGAGTAAATTAAATACAAATATACAGAGTAAATTATATACAAATATACTGAGAGTCTAGAGTATATACAAATATACAGAGAGTCAAGAGTATATACAAATATACAGAGAGTCTAGAGTACAAATATACAGAGTAAATTAAATACAAATATACAGAGTAAATTATATACAAATATACTGAGAGTCTAGAGTATATACAAATATACAGAGAGTCAAGAGTATATACAAATATACAGAGAGTCTAGAGTACAAATATACAGAGTAAATTAAATACAAATATACAGAGTAAATTATATACAAATATACTGAGAGTCTAGAGTTTATACAAATATACAGAGAGTCAAGAGTATATACAAATATACAGAGAGTCTAGAGTACAAATATACAGAGTAAATTAAATATAAATATACAGAGTAAATTATATACAAATATACTGAGAGTCTAGAGTATATACAAATATACAGAGAGTCAAGAGTATATACAAATACACAGAGCGTCTAGAGTATATACAAATATACAGAGAGTCAAGAGTATATACAAATATACAGAGAGTCTAGAGTATATACAAATATACTGAGAGTCAAGAGTATATACAAATATACAGAGTCTAGAGTATATACAAATATACAGAGAGTCTAGAGTATATACAAATATACAGAGAGTCTAGAGTATATACAAATATACAGAGAGTCTAGAGTATATACAAATATACAGAGAGTCAAGAGTATATACAAATACACAGAGCGTCTAGAGTATATACAAATATACAGAGAGTCTAGAGTATATACAAATATACCGAGAGTCTAGAGTATATACAAATGTACAGAGAGTCAAGATTATATACAAATATACAGAGAGTCAAGAGTATATACAAATATACAGAGAGTCTAGAGTATATACAAATATACAGAGAGTCTAGAGCACAAATATACAGAGTAAATTATATACAAATATACTGAGAGTCTAGAGTATATACAAATATACAGAGAGTCTAGAGTATATACAAATACACAGAGCGTCTAGAGTATATACAAATATACAGAGAGTCAAGAGTATATACAAATATACAGAGAGTCTAGAGTATAAATATACAGAGTAAATTAAATACAAATATACAGAGAGTCAAGAGTATATACAAATATACAGAGAGTCAAGAGTATATACAAATATACAGAGAGTCAAGAGTATATACAAATATACAGAGAGTCTAGAGTATATACAAATATACAGAGTCTAGAGTATATACAAATATACAGAGAGTCTAGAGTATATACAAATGTACAGAGAGTCAAGAGTATATACAAATATACAGAGAGTCAAGAGTATATAAAAATATACAGAGAGTCTAGAGTATATACAAATGTACAGAGAGTCAAGAGTATATACAAATATACAGAGAGTCAAGAGTATATACAAATATACAGAGAGTCAAGAGTATATACAAATATACAGAGAGTCAAGAGTATATACAAATATACAGAGAGTCAAGAGTATATACAAATATACAGAGAGTCTAGAGTATATACAAATATACAGAGTCTAGAGTATATACAAATATACAGAGAGTCTAGAGTATATACAAATGTACAGAGAGTCAAGAGTATATACAAATATACAGAGAGTCAAGAGTTAGTATATACAAATATACAGAGAGTCTAGAGTACATACAAATATACAGAGAGTCAAGAGTATATACAAATATACAGAGAGTCTAGAGTACATACAAATATACAGAGAGTCAAGAGTATATACAAATATACAGAGAGTCTAGAGTACAAATATACAGAGTAAATTATATACAAATATACTGAGAGTCTAGAGTATATACAAATATACAGAGAGTCAAGAGTATATACAAATACACAGAGCGTCTAGAGTATATACAAATATACAGAGAGTCTAGAGTATATACAAATATACAGAGAGTCTAGAGTATATACAAATGTACAGAGAGTCAAGATTATATACAAATATACAGAGAGTCAAGAGTATATACAAATATACAGAGAGTCTAGAGTATATACAAATATACAGAGAGTCTAGAGTACAAATATACAGAGTAAATTATATACAAATATACTGAGAGTCTAGAGTATATACAAATATACAGAGAGTCTAGAGTATATACAAATACACAGAGCGTCTAGAGTATATACAAATATACAGAGAGTCAAGAGTATATACAAATATACAGAGAGTCTAGAGTATAAATATACAGAGTAAATTAAATACAAATATACAGAGAGTCAAGAGTATATACAAATATACAGAGAGTCAAGAGTATATACAAATATACAGATAGTCAAGAGTATATACAAATATACAGAGAGTCTAGAGTATATACAAATATACAGAGTCTAGAGTATATACAAATATACAGAGAGTCTAGAGTATATACAAATGTACAGAGAGTCAAGAGTATATACAAATATACAGAGAGTCAAGAGTATATACAAATATACAGAGAGTCTAGAGTATATACAAATATACAGAGAGTCTAGAGTACAAATATACAGAGTAAATTATATACAAATATACTGAGAGTCTAGAGTATATACAAATATACAGAGAGTCAAGAGTATATACAAATACACAGAGCGTCTAGAGTATATACAAATATACAGAGAGTCTAGAGTATATACAAATATACAGAGAGTCAAGAGTATATACAAATATACAGAGAGTCAAGAGTATATACAAATATGCAGAGAGTCAAGAGTATATACAAATACACAGAGCGTCTAGAGTATATACAAATATACAGAGAGTCAAGAGTATATACAAATATACAGAGAGTCAAGAGTATATACAAATATACAGAGAGTCT
Source organism: Nemertoderma westbladi (assembly GCA_032718475.1). NCBI lineage: Eukaryota > Metazoa > Xenacoelomorpha > Nemertodermatida > Nemertodermatidae > Nemertoderma > Nemertoderma westbladi. The sequence goes on along the minus strand of JAUCBJ010004829.1, from coordinate 20,713 downwards.
AGAGTATATACAAATATACAGAGAGTCTAGAGTACAAATATACAGAGTAAATTATATACAAATATACTGAGAGTCTAGAGTATATACAAATATACAGAGAGTCTAGAGTATATACAAATACACAGAGCGTCTAGAGTATATACAAATATACAGAGAGTCAAGAGTATATACAAATATACAGAGAGTCTAGAGTATAAATATACAGAGTAAATTAAATACAAATATACAGAGTAAATTATATACAAATATACTGAGAGTCTAGAGTATATACAAATATACAGAGAGTCAAGAGTATATACAAATATACAGAGAGTCTAGAGTACAAATATACAGAGTAAATTAAATACAAATATACAGAGTAAATTATATACAAATATACTGAGAGTCTAGAGTATATACAAATATACAGAGAGTCAAGAGTATATACAAATATACAGAGAGTCTAGAGTACAAATATACAGAGTAAATTAAATACAAATATACAGAGTAAATTATATACAAATATACTGAGAGTCTAGAGTTTATACAAATATACAGAGAGTCAAGAGTATATACAAATATACAGAGAGTCTAGAGTACAAATATACAGAGTAAATTAAATATAAATATACAGAGTAAATTATATACAAATATACTGAGAGTCTAGAGTATATACAAATATACAGAGAGTCAAGAGTATATACAAATACACAGAGCGTCTAGAGTATATACAAATATACAGAGAGTCAAGAGTATATACAAATATACAGAGAGTCTAGAGTATATACAAATATACTGAGAGTCAAGAGTATATACAAATATACAGAGTCTAGAGTATATACAAATATACAGAGAGTCTAGAGTATATACAAATATACAGAGAGTCTAGAGTATATACAAATATACAGAGTCTAGAGTATATACAAATATACAGAGAGTCTAGAGTATATACAAATATACAGAGTCTAGAGTATATACAAATATACAGAGAGTCTAGAGTATATACAAATATACAGAGAGTCTAGAGTATATACAAATATACAGAGTCTAGAGTATATACAAATATACAGAGAGTCTAGAGTATATACAAATATACAGAGAGTCAAGAGTATATACAAATATACAGAGAGTCTAGAGTATATACAAATATACAGAGTCTAGAGTATATACAAATATACAGAGAGTCTAGAGTATATACAAATATACTGAGAGTCTAGAGTATATACAAAAAAATATACAGAGAGTCAAGAGTATATACAAATATACAGAGAGTCAAGAGTATATACAAATACACAGAGCGTCTAGAGTATATACAAATATACAGAGAGTCAAGAGTATATACAAATATACTGAGAGTCTAGAGTATATACAAATATACTGAGAGTCTAGAGTATATACAAATATACTGAGAGTCTAGAGTATATACAAATATACTGAGAGTCTAGAGTATATACAAATATACAGAGAGTCAAGAGTATATACAAATACACAGAGCGTCTAGAGTATATACAAATATACAGAGAGTCAAGAGTATATACAAATATACAGAGAGTCAAGAGTATATACAAATATACAGAGAGTCTAGAGTATAAATATACAGAGTAAATTAAATACAAATATACAGAGAGTCAAGAGTATATACAAATATACAGAGAGTCAAGAGTATATACAAATATACAGAGAGTCAAGAGTATATACAAATATACAGAGAGTCTAGAGTATATACAAATATACAGAGTCTAGAGTATATACAAATATACAGAGAGTCTAGAGTATATACAAATGTACAGAGAGTCAAGAGTATATACAAATATACAGAGAGTCAAGAGTATATACAAATATACAGAGAGTCTAGAGTATATACAAATGTACAGAGAGTCAAGAGTATATACAAATATACAGAGAGTCAAGAGTATATACAAATATACAGAGAGTCAAGAGTATATACAAATATACAGAGAGTCAAGAGTATATACAAATATACAGAGAGTCAAGAGTATATACAAATATACAGAGAGTCTAGAGTATATACAAATATACAGAGTCTAGAGTATATACAAATATACAGAGAGTCTAGAGTATATACAAATGTACAGAGAGTCAAGAGTATATACAAATATACAGAGAGTCAAGAGTATATACAAATATACAGAGAGTCTAGAGTACATACAAATATACAGAGAGTCAAGAGTATATACAAATATACAGAGAGTCTAGAGTACAAATATACAGAGTAAATTATATACAAATATACTGAGAGTCTAGAGTATATACAAATATACAGAGAGTCAAGAGTATATACAAATACACAGAGCGTCTAGAGTATATACAAATATACAGAGAGTCTAGAGTATATACAAATATACAGAGAGTCTAGAGTATATACAAATGTACAGAGAGTCAAGATTATATACAAATATACAGAGAGTCAAGAGTATATACAAATATACAGAGAGTCTAGAGTATATACAAATATACAGAGAGTCTAGAGTACAAATATACAGAGTAAATTATATACAAATATACTGAGAGTCTAGAGTATATACAAATATACAGAGAGTCTAGAGTATATACAAATACACAGAGCGTCTAGAGTATATACAAATATACAGAGTGTCAAGAGTATATACAAATATACAGAGAGTCTAAAGTATAAATATACAGAGTAAATTAAATACAAATATACAGAGAGTCAAGAGTATATACAAATATACAGAGAGTCAAGAGTATATACAAATATACAGATAGTCAAGAGTATATACAAATATACAGAGAGTCTAGAGTATATACAAATATACAGAGTCTAGAGTATATACAAATATACAGAGAGTCTAGAGTATATACAAATGTACAGAGAGTCAAGAGTATATACAAATATACAGAGAGTCAAGAGTATATACAAATATACAGAGAGTCTAGAGTATATACAAATATACAGAGAGTCTAGAGTACAAATATACAGAGTAAATTATATACAAATATACTGAGAGTCTAGAGTATATACAAATATACAGAGAGTCAAGAGTATATACAAATACACAGAGCGTCTAGAGTATATACAAATATACAGAGAGTCTAGAGTATATACAAATATACAGAGAGTCAAGAGTATATACAAATATACAGAGAGTCAAGAGTATATACAAATATGCAGAGAGTCAAGAGTATATACAAATACACAGAGCGTCTAGAGTATATACAAATATACAGAGAGTCAAGAGTATATACAAATATACAGAGAGTCAAGAGTATATACAAATATACAGAGAGTCTAGAGTATATACAAATATACAGAGAGTCTAGAGTACAAATATACAGAGTAAATTATATACAAATATACTGAGAGTCTAGAGTATATACAAATATACAGAGAGTCTAGAGTATATACAAATACACAGAGCGTCTAGAGTATATACAAATATACAGAGAGTCAAGAGTATATACAAATATACAGAGAGTCTAGAGTATAAATATACAGAGTAAATTAAATACAAATATACAGAGTAAATTATATACAAATATACTGAGAGTCTAGAGTATATACAAATATACAGAGAGTCAAGAGTATATACAAATATACAGAGAGTCTAGAGTACAAATATACAGAGTAAATTAAATACAAATATACAGAGTAAATTATATACAAATATACTGAGAGTCTAGAGTATATACAAATATACAGAGAGTCAAGAGTATATACAAATATACAGAGAGTCTAGAGTACAAATATACAGAGTAAATTAAATACAAATATACAGAGTAAATTATATACAAATATACTGAGAGTCTAGAGTTTATACAAATATACAGAGAGTCAAGAGTATATACAAATATACAGAGAGTCTAGAGTACAAATATACAGAGTAAATTAAATATAAATATACAGAGTAAATTATATACAAATATACTGAGAGTCTAGAGTATATACAAATATACAGAGAGTCAAGAGTATATACAAATACACAGAGCGTCTAGAGTATATACAAATATACAGAGAGTCAAGAGTATATACAAATATACAGAGAGTCTAGAGTATATACAAATATACTGAGAGTCAAGAGTATATACAAATATACAGAGTCTAGAGTATATACAAATATACAGAGAGTCTAGAGTATATACAAATATACAGAGAGTCTAGAGTATATACAAATATACAGAGAGTCAAGAGTATATACAAATACACAGAGCGTCTAGAGTATATACAAATATACAGAGAGTCTAGAGTATATACAAATATACCGAGAGTCTAGAGTATATACAAATGTACAGAGAGTCAAGATTATATACAAATATACAGAGAGTCAAGAGTATATACAAATATACAGAGAGTCTAGAGTATATACAAATATACAGAGAGTCTAGAGCACAAATATACAGAGTAAATTATATACAAATATACTGAGAGTCTAGAGTATATACAAATATACAGAGAGTCTAGAGTATATACAAATACACAGAGCGTCTAGAGTATATACAAATATACAGAGAGTCAAGAGTATATACAAATATACAGAGAGTCTAGAGTATAAATATACAGAGTAAATTAAATACAAATATACAGAGAGTCAAGAGTATATACAAATATACAGAGAGTCAAGAGTATATACAAATATACAGAGAGTCAAGAGTATATACAAATATACAGAGAGTCTAGAGTATATACAAATATACAGAGTCTAGAGTATATACAAATATACAGAGAGTCTAGAGTATATACAAATGTACAGAGAGTCAAGAGTATATACAAATATACAGAGAGTCAAGAGTATATACAAATATACAGAGAGTCTAGAGTATATACAAATGTACAGAGAGTCAAGAGTATATACAAATATACAGAGAGTCAAGAGTATATACAAATATACAGAGAGTCAAGAGTATATACAAATATACAGAGAGTCAAGAGTATATACAAATATACAGAGAGTCAAGAGTATATACAAATATACAGAGAGTCTAGAGTATATACAAATATACAGAGTCTAGAGTATATACAAATATACAGAGAGTCTAGAGTATATACAAATGTACAGAGAGTCAAGAGTATATACAAATATACAGAGAGTCAAGAGTTAGTATATACAAATATACAGAGAGTCTAGAGTACATACAAATATACAGAGAGTCAAGAGTATATACAAATATACAGAGAGTCTAGAGTACATACAAATATACAGAGAGTCAAGAGTATATACAAATATACAGAGAGTCTAGAGTACAAATATACAGAGTAAATTATATACAAATATACTGAGAGTCTAGAGTATATACAAATATACAGAGAGTCAAGAGTATATACAAATACACAGAGCGTCTAGAGTATATACAAATATACAGAGAGTCTAGAGTATATACAAATATACAGAGAGTCTAGAGTATATACAAATGTACAGAGAGTCAAGATTATATACAAATATACAGAGAGTCAAGAGTATATACAAATATACAGAGAGTCTAGAGTATATACAAATATACAGAGAGTCTAGAGTACAAATATACAGAGTAAATTATATACAAATATACTGAGAGTCTAGAGTATATACAAATATACAGAGAGTCTAGAGTATATACAAATACACAGAGCGTCTAGAGTATATACAAATATACAGAGAGTCAAGAGTATATACAAATATACAGAGAGTCTAGAGTATAAATATACAGAGTAAATTAAATACAAATATACAGAGAGTCAAGAGTATATACAAATATACAGAGAGTCAAGAGTATATACAAATATACAGATAGTCAAGAGTATATACAAATATACAGAGAGTCTAGAGTATATACAAATATACAGAGTCTAGAGTATATACAAATATACAGAGAGTCTAGAGTATATACAAATGTACAGAGAGTCAAGAGTATATACAAATATACAGAGAGTCAAGAGTATATACAAATATACAGAGAGTCTAGAGTATATACAAATATACAGAGAGTCTAGAGTACAAATATACAGAGTAAATTATATACAAATATACTGAGAGTCTAGAGTATATACAAATATACAGAGAGTCAAGAGTATATACAAATACACAGAGCGTCTAGAGTATATACAAATATACAGAGAGTCTAGAGTATATACAAATATACAGAGAGTCAAGAGTATATACAAATATACAGAGAGTCAAGAGTATATACAAATATGCAGAGAGTCAAGAGTATATACAAATACACAGAGCGTCTAGAGTATATACAAATATACAGAGAGTCAAGAGTATATACAAATATACAGAGAGTCAAGAGTATATACAAATATACAGAGAGTCTAGAGTATATACAAATATACAGAGAGTCTAGAGTACAAATATACAGAGTAAATTATATACAAATATACTGAGAGTCTAGAGTATATACAAATATACAGAGAGTCTAGAGTATATACAAATACACAGAGCGTCTAGAGTATATACAAATATACAGAGAGTCAAGAGTATATACAAATATACAGAGAGTCTAGAGTATAAATATACAGAGTAAATTAAATACAAATATACAGAGTAAATTATATACAAATATACTGAGAGTCTAGAGTATATACAAATATACAGAGAGTCAAGAGTATATACAAATATACAGAGAGTCTAGAGTACAAATATACAGAGTAAATTAAATACAAATATACAGAGTAAATTATATACAAATATACTGAGAGTCTAGAGTATATACAAATATACAGAGAGTCAAGAGTATATACAAATATACAGAGAGTCTAGAGTACAAATATACAGAGTAAATTAAATACAAATATACAGAGTAAATTATATACAAATATACTGAGAGTCTAGAGTTTATACAAATATACAGAGAGTCAAGAGTATATACAAATATACAGAGAGTCTAGAGTACAAATATACAGAGTAAATTAAATATAAATATACAGAGTAAATTATATACAAATATACTGAGAGTCTAGAGTATATACAAATATACAGAGAGTCAAGAGTATATACAAATACACAGAGCGTCTAGAGTATATACAAATATACAGAGAGTCAAGAGTATATACAAATATACAGAGAGTCTAGAGTATATACAAATATACTGAGAGTCAAGAGTATATACAAATATACAGAGTCTAGAGTATATACAAATATACAGAGAGTCTAGAGTATATACAAATATACAGAGAGTCTAGAGTATATACAAATATACAGAGTCTAGAGTATATACAAATATACAGAGAGTCTAGAGTATATACAAATATACAGAGTCTAGAGTATATACAAATATACAGAGAGTCTAGAGTATATACAAATATACAGAGAGTCTAGAGTATATACAAATATACAGAGTCTAGAGTATATACAAATATACAGAGAGTCTAGAGTATATACAAATATACAGAGAGTCTAGAGTATATACAAATATACAGAGTCTAGAGTATATACAAATATACAGAGAGTCTAGAGTATATACAAATATACAGAGAGTCTAGAGTATATACAAATATACAGAGTCTAGAGTATATACAAATATACTGAGAGTCTAGAGTATATACAAATATACTGAGAGTCTAGAGTATATACAAATATACAGAGAGTCAAGAGTATATACAAATATACAGAGAGTCAAGAGTATATACAAATACACAGAGCGTCTAGAGTATATACAAATATACAGAGAGTCAAGAGTATATACAAATATACTGAGAGTCTAGAGTATATACAAATATACTGAGAGTCTAGAGTATATACAAATATACTGAGAGTCTAGAGTATATACAAATATACTGAGAGTCTAGAGTATATACAAATATACAGAGAGTCAAGAGTATATACAAATACACAGAGCGTCTAGAGTATATACAAATATACAGAGAGTCAAGAGTATATACAAATATACAGAGAGTCAAGAGTATATACAAATACACAGAGCGTCTAGAGTATATACAAATATACAGAGAGTCAAGAGTATATACAAATACACAGAGCGTCTAGAGTATATACAAATATACAGAGAGTCAAGAGTATATACAAATATACAGAGAGTCTAGAGTACAAATATACAGAGTAAATTAAATATAAATATACAGAGTAAATTATATACAAATATACTGAGAGTCTAGAGTATATACAAATATACAGAGAGTCAAGAGTATATACAAATACACAGAGCGTCTAGAGTATATACAAATATACAGAGAGTCAAGAGTATATACATATATACAGAGAGTCTAGAGTATAAATATACAGAGTAAATTAAATACAAATATACAGAGTAAATTATATACAAATATACTGAGAGTCTAGAGTATATACAAATATACAGAGAGTCAAGAGTATATACAAATATACAGAGAGTCTAGAGTACAAATATACAGAGTAAATTAAATACAAATATACAGAGTAAATTATATACAAATATACTGAGAGTCTAGAGTATATACAAATATACAGAGAGTCAAGAGTATATACAAGTATACAGAGAGTCTAGAGTACAAATATACAGAGTAAATTAAATATAAATATACAGAGTAAATTATATACAAATATACTGAGAGTCTAGAGTATATACAAATATACAGAGAGTCAAGAGTATATACAAATACACAGAGCGTCTAGAGTATATACAAATATACAGAGAGTCAAGAGTATATACAAATATACAGAGTAAATTAAATACAAATATACAGAGTAAATTATATACAAATATACTGAGAGTCTAGAGTATATACAAATATACAGAGAGTCAAGAGTATATACAAATATACAGAGTCTAGAGTATATACAAATATACAGAGTAAATTAAATACAAATATACAGAGTAAATTATATACAAATATACTGAGAGTCTAGAGTATATACAAATATACAGAGAGTCAAGAGTATATACAAATATACAGAGTCTAGAGTATATACAAATATACAGAGAGTCTAGAGTATATACAAATGTACAGAGAGTCAAGAGTATATACAAATATACAGAGAGTCAAGAGTATATACAAATGTACAGAGAGTCAAGATTATATACAAATATACAGAGAGTCAAGAGTATATACAAATATACAGAGAGTCTAGAGTATATACAAATGTACAGAGAGTCAAGAGTATATACAAATATACAGAGAGTCAAGAGTATATACAAATATACAGAGAGTCTAGAGTACATACAAATATACAGAGAGTCAAGAGTATATACAAATATACAGAGAGTCAAGAGTATATACAAATATACAGAGAGTCAAGAGTATATACAAATATACAGAGAGTCTAGAGTATATACAAATATACAGAGAGTCAAGAGTATATACAAATACACAGAGCGTCTAGAGTATATACAAATATACAGAGAGTCTAGAGTATATACAAATATACCGAGAGTCTAGAGTATATACAAATGTACAGAGAGTCAAGATTATATACAAATATACAGAGAGTCAAGAGTATATACAAATATACAGAGAGTCTAGAGTATATACAAATATACAGAGAGTCTAGAGCACAAATATACAGAGTAAATTATATACAAATATACTGAGAGTCTAGAGTATATACAAATATACAGAGAGTCTAGAGTATATACAAATAAACAGAGCGTCTAGAGTATATACAAATATACAGAGAGTCAAGAGTATATACAAATATACAGAGAGTCTAGAGTATAAATATACAGAGTAAATTAAATACAAATATACAGAGAGTCAAGAGTATATACAAATATACAGAGAGTCAAGAGTATATACAAATATACAGAGAGTCAAGAGTATATACAAATATACAGAGAGTCTAGAGTATATACAAATATACAGAGTCTAGAGTATATACAAATATACAGAGAGTCTAGAGTATATACAAATGTACAGAGAGTCAAGAGTATATACAAATATACAGAGAGTCAAGAGTATATACAAATATACAGAGAGTCTAGAGTATATACAAATGTACAGAGAGTCAAGAGTATATACAAATATACAGAGAGTCAAGAGTATATACAAATATACAGAGAGTCAAGAGTATATACAAATATACAGAGAGTCAAGAGTATATACAAATATACAGAGAGTCAAGAGTATATACAAATATACAGAGAGTCTAGAGTATATACAAATATACAGAGTCTAGAGTATATACAAATATACAGAGAGTCTAGAGTATATACAAATGTACAGAGAGTCAAGAGTATATACAAATATACAGAGAGTCAAGAGTATATACAAATATACAGAGAGTCTAGAGTACATACAAATATACAGAGAGTCAAGAGTATATACAAATATACAGAGAGTCTAGAGTACAAATATACAGAGTAAATTATATACAAATATACTGAGAGTCTAGAGTATATACAAATATACAGAGAGTCAAGAGTATATACAAATACACAGAGCGTCTAGAGTATATACAAATATACAGAGAGTCTAGAGTATATACAAATATACAGAGAGTCTAGAGTATATACAAATGTACAGAGAGTCAAGATTATATACAAATATACAGAGAGTCAAGAGTATATACAAATATACAGAGAGTCTAGAGTATATACAAATATACAGAGAGTCTAGAGTACAAATATACAGAGTAAATTATATACAAATATACTGAGAGTCTAGAGTATATACAAATATACAGAGAGTCTAGAGTATATACAAATACACAGAGCGTCTAGAGTATATACAAATATACAGAGAGTCAAGAGTATATACAAATATACAGAGAGTCTAGAGTATAAATATACAGAGTAAATTAAATACAAATATACAGAGAGTCAAGAGTATATACAAATATACAGAGAGTCAAGAGTATATACAAATATACAGATAGTCAAGAGTATATACAAATATACAGAGAGTCTAGAGTATATACAAATATACAGAGTCTAGAGTATATACAAATATACAGAGAGTCTAGAGTATATACAAATGTACAGAGAGTCAAGAGTATATACAAATATACAGAGAGTCAAGAGTATATACAAATATACAGAGAGTCTAGAGTATATACAAATATACAGAGAGTCTAGAGTACAAATATACAGAGTAAATTATATACAAATATACTGAGAGTCTAGAGTATATACAAATATACAGAGAGTCAAGAGTATATACAAATACACAGAGCGTCTAGAGTATATACAAATATACAGAGAGTCTAGAGTATATACAAATATACAGAGAGTCAAGAGTATATACAAATATACAGAGAGTCAAGAGTATATACAAATATGCAGAGAGTCAAGAGTATATACAAATACACAGAGCGTCTAGAGTATATACAAATATACAGAGAGTCAAGAGTATATACAAATATACAGAGAGTCAAGAGTATATACAAATATACAGAGAGTCTAGAGTATATACAAATATACAGAGAGTCTAGAGTACAAATATACAGAGTAAATTATATACAAATATACTGAGAGTCTAGAGTATATACAAATATACAGAGAGTCTAGAGTATATACAAATACACAGAGCGTCTAGAGTATATACAAATATACAGAGAGTCAAGAGTATATACAAATATACAGAGAGTCTAGAGTATAAATATACAGAGTAAATTAAATACAAATATACAGAGTAAATTATATACAAATATACTGAGAGTCTAGAGTATATACAAATATACAGAGAGTCAAGAGTATATACAAATATACAGAGAGTCTAGAGTACAAATATACAGAGTAAATTAAATACAAATATACAGAGTAAATTATATACAAATATACTGAGAGTCTAGAGTATATACAAATATACAGAGAGTCAAGAGTATATACAAATATACAGAGAGTCTAGAGTACAAATATACAGAGTAAATTAAATACAAATATACAGAGTAAATTATATACAAATATACTGAGAGTCTAGAGTTTATACAAATATACAGAGAGTCAAGAGTATATACAAATATACAGAGAGTCTAGAGTACAAATATACAGAGTAAATTAAATATAAATATACAGAGTAAATTATATACAAATATACTGAGAGTCTAGAGTATATACAAATATACAGAGAGTCAAGAGTATATACAAATACACAGAGCGTCTAGAGTATATACAAATATACAGAGAGTCAAGAGTATATACAAATATACAGAGAGTCTAGAGTATATACAAATATACTGAGAGTCAAGAGTATATACAAATATACAGAGTCTAGAGTATATACAAATATACAGAGAGTCTAGAGTATATACAAATATACAGAGAGTCTAGAGTATATACAAATATACAGAGTCTAGAGTATATACAAATATACAGAGAGTCTAGAGTATATACAAATATACAGAGTCTAGAGTATATACAAATATACAGAGAGTCTAGAGTATATACAAATATACAGAGAGTCTAGAGTATATACAAATATACAGAGTCTAGAGTATATACAAATATACAGAGAGTCTAGAGTATATACAAATATACAGAGAGTCTAGAGTATATACAAATATACAGAGTCTAGAGTATATACAAATATACAGAGAGTCTAGAGTATATACAAATATACAGAGAGTCTAGAGTATATACAAATATACAGAGTCTAGAGTATATACAAATATACTGAGAGTCTAGAGTATATACAAATATACTGAGAGTCTAGAGTATATACAAATATACAGAGAGTCAAGAGTATATACAAATACACAGAGCGTCTAGAGTATATACAAATATACAGAGAGTCAAGAGTATATACAAATATACAGAGAGTCAAGAGTATATACAAATACACAGAGCGTCTAGAGTATATACAAATATACAGAGAGTCAAGAGTATATACAAATATACTGAGAGTCTAGAGTATATACAAATATACTGAGAGTCTAGAGTATATACAAATATACTGAGAGTCTAGAGTATATACAAATATACTGAGAGTCTAGAGTATATACAAATATACAGAGAGTCAAGAGTATATACAAATACACAGAGCGTCTAGAGTATATACAAATATACAGAGAGTCAAGAGTATATACAAATATACAGAGAGTCAAGAGTATATACAAATACACAGAGCGTCTAGAGTATATACAAATATACAGAGAGTCAAGAGTATATACAAATACACAGAGCGTCTAGAGTATATACAAATATACAGAGAGTCAAGAGTATATACAAATATACAGAGAGTCTAGAGTACAAATATACAGAGTAAATTAAATATAAATATACAGAGTAAATTATATACAAATATACTGAGAGTCTAGAGTATATACAAATATACAGAGAGTCAAGAGTATATACAAATACACAGAGCGTCTAGAGTATATACAAATATACAGAGAGTCAAGAGTATATACATATATACAGAGAGTCTAGAGTATAAATATACAGAGTAAATTAAATACAAATATACAGAGTAAATTATATACAAATATACTGAGACTCTAGAGTATAGTATATACAAATATACAGAGAGTCAAGAGTATATACAAATATACAGAGAGTCTAGAGTACAAATATACAGAGTAAATTAAATACAAATATACAGAGTAAATTATATACAAATATACTGAGAGTCTAGAGTATATACAAATATACAGAGAGTCAAGAGTATATACAAATATACAGAGAGTCTAGAGTACAAATATACAGAGTAAATTAAATATAAATATACAGAGTAAATTATATACAAATATACTGAGAGTCTAGAGTATATACAAATATACAGAGAGTCAAGAGTATATACAAATACACAGAGCGTCTAGAGTATATACAAATATACAGAGAGTCAAGAGTATATACAAATATACAGAGTAAATTAAATACAAATATACAGAGTAAATTATATACAAATATACTGAGAGTCTAGAGTATATACAAATATACAGAGAGTCAAGAGTATATATAAATATACAGACAGTCTAGAGTACAAATATACAGAGTAAATTAAATACAAATATACAGAGTAAATTATATACAAATATACTCAGAGTCAAGAGTATATACAAATATACAGAGAGTCAAGAGTATATACAAATATACAGAGTCTAGAGTATATACAAATATACAGAGTCTAGAGTATATACAAATATACAGAGATTCTAGAGTATATACAAATATACAGAGTCTAGAGTATATACAAATATACAGAGTCTAGAGTATATACAAATATACAGAGAGTCTAGAGTATATACAAATATACAGAGAGTCAAGAGTATATACAAATACACAGAGAGTCTAGAGTATATACAAATATACAGAGAGTAAAGAGTATATACAAATATACAGAGAGTCAAGAGTATATACAAATATAAAGAGAGTCTAGAGTATATTCAAATATACAGAGAGTCTAGAGTATATACAAATATACAGAGAGTCAAGAGTATATACAAATATACAGAGAGTCAAGAGTATATACAAATATACAGAGAGTCTAGAGTATATACAAATATACAGAGTCTAGAGTATATACAAATATACAGAGAGTCTAGAGTATATACAAATATACAGAGAGTCAAGAGTATATACAAATATATAGAGAGTCAAGAGTATATACAAATATACAGAGAGTCTAGAGTATATACAAATGTACAGAGAGTCAAGAGTATATACATATATACAGAGAGTCAAGAGTATATACAAATATACAGAGAGTCTAGAGTACAAATATACAGAGTAAATTAAATACAAATATACAGAGTAAATTATATACAAATATACTGAGAGTCAAGAGTATATACAAATATACAGAGTCTAGAGTATATACAAATATACAGAGTCTAGAGTATATACAAATATACAGAGAGTCTAGAGTATATACAAATATACAGAGAGTCAAGAGTATATACATATATACAGAGAGTCAAGAGTATATACAAATATACAGAGAGTCTAGAGTACAAATATACAGAGTAAATTAAATACAAATATACAGAGTAAATTATATACAAATATACAGAGAGTCTAGAGTATATACAAATATACAGAGTCTAGAGTATATACAAATATACAGAGAGTCTAGAGTATATACAAATGTACAGAGAGTCAAGAGTATATACATATATACAGAGAGTCAAGAGTATATACAAATATACAGAGAGTCTAGAGTATATACAAATATACAGAGAGTCAAGAGTATATACAAATATACAGAGAGTCTAGAGTATATACAAATATACAGAGAGTCTAGAGTATATACAAATATACAGAGAGTCTAGAGTATATACAAATATGCAGAGAGTCTAGAGTATATACAAATATACAGAGACTCTAGAGTATATACAAATATACAGAGAGTCAAGAGTATATACAAATATACAGAGAGTCTAGATTATATACAAATATTCAGAGAGTCTAGAAAATATACAAATATACAGAGAGTCTAGAGTATATACAAATATACAGAGAGTCTAGAGTATATACAAATATACAGAGAGTCTAGAGTATATACAAATATACAGAGAGTCTAGAGTATATACAAATATACAGAGTGGGAGAAAATGTCAGCGCCGGAGACATGGTCCTCATTGTGGAATCAGATCTTCCCCGTAAGAGGTGGCAGACAGGTCGTATCATCGAGACTCATATATCCGATGATGGTTTAGTGAGATCGGTGGAACTCGTAGTCATGCGACGTAACTACAAAAAACCCGGAATCGTTTTTGAAACTCAGCAACTTAATCGCCCGGATGGTCGTTTATGTTCATTGGAAAGAGACCGAGAGTTGTCTGGCAACTACGGTAAACAAGAGACTCTTCCTACGACCACCTCCCTAATCCAACAAACATCTAGGGACTCCGCAATGTAACAGCGTTTGGAGTGGGTGTGTGACTATATTATTTTATTTGTTTTATTTTATATTTATGAACGCATTATTATGTAATTTATATTATTATGATCGTTTTATTTAATTTTATTTAATAGAATAATATTTTAACAATTATTCAGTAGATTAGTGCAATATATTTCGTATTTTTTTTATTACTTAATTACTTATATATTATATATTTAGTGCAACAGCGAGAAATAATTTCATTTTCTCTTTCCTTACTGTCCGTATTCTATTATAAATACGTGACTACAGTAAGATGAAATGTCAGTACTTATTAAATTAAAATCTATACCGCTCCTACTATACTTAGGTATTATTGGTAAAGTAGAGTATTAGTCGGCTAAACCAAGCTCTGGGTAGACCTTGGAAACGACTTGCCTCTTCTCACTGGCATTGCTTCTTGCAATATTGCTGTCGTACCATATTTTAAATAATACATATAGTAGAAAGATGTCCATTTAACAGTAGTGCTGTCAAAGTAAATCTGTTAAATTCTTTGACCAATAAATCTGTTAAACCCTTTGACCATCTGAAATTCTAGTCGATTAAGATATCACGGCACCCATCGATATACTTGAAAGACAAAATTCTAGAATCAGTGGTTAACGTCCCCAGACATGTTCTGGAATAAATCGGTGCCCATCCTAATATTAACTATTTGTTAAATATTAACAACATTTGTTATAACAAATGTTAAAATAAATTCTGTCAAACCCTTAGATCCTCTAAAAATTTAGTCGATTAAGATATCGCAGCACTTACCGATATACTTAAAAGACAAAATTTCTGGAATTCTGGATTAGCGTCCCCAGACATGTTGTGGAATAAAACTGTGTCTATTTTAATATCAAATAATAAAATTCACGGGAATAAATTTTAAATTCATATCCTCTCATGAATTAAATAAATTGTCATTTTATACAATTTATTAACATTACAGGATTACCCTCGAAGTCAATCAAAAAATTACAATATGTACAGAATTCCGCAGCGCGACTGCTAGAGGGCGTTAAGAAACAAGAGCACATCACTCCAGTCCTTAAACGTTTGCATTGGTTACCTGTAAATTTACGGATCAAATTTAAAATAGCTTTGTGGACATTCCAAGTGTTTACATGGTGCTGCTCCTGCCTACTTGACCCATTTAATAACTCCCTATGTACCTCCACGACAATTACGGTCTGCTGATAAGGGACTTCTATTTGTACCGCAGTTTCACTTGCATAATTACGGGAGACGGGCGTTCTCAATTGCGGCACCAACAATCTGGAACTCCCTCCCGCAAGAAGTTAGAGATGCCACGACGCTGACTCTGTTTAAATCGCGACTCAAAACTCACCTGTACAAAGAGGAATATTGCTGATTTTTATTTAATATTGTTCAAACTTTTTAGTTATTAATTAATTCTCTGTACGTAGCCTTTTTTAGTTGGTTTCAAATAGTTTTTAAGCGCCTTGAAATATGTTCAGAAAGGCGCTATATAAATATATATTATTATTATTATTATTAACATTCCCAAAATTCCGTTAATTAATAGATCATGGGAGCGGAGATTCACCCTATTAAGTATATCAGTGTGAGAGAATCTCCAGTGTACAGCCAATAGCCGACAAAATTAATAAAAATCATATATAAAGGGAATATTAACAACCCAAGAGTCGCTATTAAATAGCATCCCAGATCTGCATGCATGAGAAATACCCTAATTCTACCGCTAGCATTCCATAATGTCACCATAGTAACAACCACACTAGAATTAGAAGCGAGTTAACAGAACAATAGAAAGCTTGCCCCATTGAATAGAATGCGTAATACACATCATCTTGATAGTATCCAAGGATACATAATAATAACGTGGCATTCTGGAAGGCATCTGACTAACGGACAAATGGCCCTAATTTGTACAAATTGTGGCAGGAATGTGGAATTTGTGTATTTATAGGTGAATGTTGCTACTAAAGTGTGTTTACAGTAGCGAGCCGCAATTGTGAAAGTTATCCTACATCTGTAACAAGTACCTCCAGTATATTCAAGCCCTTGGGACGGACAGTAGAGTGACTCGCGCTGATTATTGTTGTCGTTGTGTGGCTACTACGTTGGCGAGGGGCACAGCGACAGCAGTACATCAGCGCTGAGGATCTCAGGGCTGTCCGGGGGCAGTGGGGGAGTAAAAGGCGGCGACGCTCGCTAGCCTTATTTATTTATAATCTCGATAAACTCATATATATCTATTATGACTGAGTTGATAGAAGATGATCTTGGTATCAGGGAGTGATATACTCTACCTTTACAAGCGTTTGTTGATAGGGGGTAGTTTGATAAGCGGCGACGCGAGTCAACACACGGCGGAAGATGGTGGACGTTATATCGAACTGCCAATGTCCGAGGAACAGCCCAAGCGTGAATTGGACTATAGAAAATTCACCGATTGCTATACGCATCGTAATGGTACGTATATGGACTTCTTAACTACTGGTTATCCTATCGATTTGCACGAAACGGACGATGTTGATACCGAAAGGGAGATGATTTTGTTTAAATATCATGCCCAGCAGAGTCGGAATGACAAACTGAGAATTGAACATGAAAATTCTATTCGAAACCGACTCGAAAGAGAAGATGTTGAAGAACCGGAAAAGCGTAGTGACTTTTACGAATATTTAGAGTTCCTGAGAGAAACTTATCTCAATGTAGCTAGTCAACAAAATCTAGAAACTCGATATCCACAAGGTATACATCATAACCCTATGGTAGAACTCAAACGACTCTATTTTACTATGATGTATCTTACTGCCAATCAACCACTACCTGTTGTACCAGATAGCTTCGAACAGATGGAGGAATATTGTAAAACTGGAGAAAGATCGCCAGCGTTTCCTTTACAAGACGAGCGTCTTTGGTATTACTGCGATGAATGCCCTAAACCCAATCAACAAACAGAATGACATAAACACCCACGGAGACGTTGTTGCGCTAAACATAGTTTTACTCGCTATACTTACGGGAGTTTTGAGCAAAACTTGTTCGACGTACCACCTACGCTCGCTTGACTCAAACGATCCTAAGTAAACCTATGATCAGAGTTCCGGGATACTCGGTCAGACCTCCTCATTCCCCGGTGCGCATTCCCCGGTTCACTAGTACTGCAAAAAAGAACTGCTAGTACTGCTATACTGCTTACCGGTAATGGTTTAATGGCCTAACCCCTGTTTTACTCTGGCAATAGTCTGACTCACAAATATTTAAAGCTACCGTATACAACAACTACTGAGTGTCGGTGTCACAGTGAAAACTACATCGAATAATCATACAGTTTTGCAATGCCGCGCCCACGATCTGGTAACAGAAATACTGGACCATCCCCGCATCCGGCAAACGGTGATGATACAGATGGTGAACAGGGTGGAACCGACTACTCGGGAAATTCATCGATTGAAACCCTAATCGCTGACCTTAGTAGAGAATTCAAAAGGGAGATTTCGGTATTGAACGACAAAATCGATAAACTAACTAACCTTACTGAGGAAGTCGCTGAAGTGAAATACGAGAATACTATCCTTAAAGAAGAGCTTCAAACCCTTAAAAAATCTCACGAGGACCTCGAACAATACACTCGACGCAATACCATACTTCTACACGGACTTAAAGAGGACCGACCGGTTAGCGAAACAGCTAATGACCGACAATTTGTCGAGAAGCTTTTATCGCACTCAAGGTATGGCATCACAACAGGCCAGATCGACATCGTCCACCGTGTGGGAGCTAAACGAGACAATCGCAACCGACCCATAATTATACGATTTATCGGACACGCCCAAAGGAACCAACTGCTCTACGTCCCCAAGAAAGACCACCCGGAACAAATGAAGGGGCTCTACTTCACAGAGAACCTGATCCCACAGCGCGCTGCCATTCTCAATAAGGCGACGGACGCCAGGAGAAAACAACTGCTCCACTCCGCATACTCCCGAAATGGAAACGTATATGTCAAATACGACAGAGAGACCCCAGCAAAGCAGATCCCAACCGTGGACGCCCTAAATAATCTGCTGAAGTCGACTACTATTACAAAGTAGCTCCAGAAAGATCGAGAATCGGAATGTATCGCAACCCTTTTTCACGGCTTTCTGTAACTAAATGTGTCAGCATTACAGTATAATTTAAATATTACTTAATAAATATAATATGAACGGTGTATATGGTATTTTAATATATACCTACTAAGTTTTCACTATCAAACTAAAATTTAGTATATACAAATATATGAACGGTGTATATGGTATTTTAATATATACCTACTAAGTTTTCACTATCAAACTAAAATTTAGTATAAATATATGAACGGTGTATATGGTATTTTAATATATACCTACTAAGTTTTCACTATCAAACTGAGTAACTAAATGTGTCAGCATTACACTATGATTTAAATATTACTTAATAAATATAATTTAGTATATACAGATATATGAACGGTGTATATGGTATTTTAATATATACCTACTAAGTTTTCACTATCAAACTAAAATTTAGTATATACAAATATATGAACGGTGTATATGGTATTTTAATATATACCTACTAAGTTTTCACTATCAAACTAAAATTTAGTATATACAAATATATGAACGGTGTATATGGTATTTTAATATATACCTACTAAGTTTTCACTATCAAACTAAGTAACTAAATGTGTCAGCATTACACTATGATTTAAATATTACTTAATAAATATAATTTAGTATATACAGATATATGAACGGTGTATATGGTATTTTAATATATACCTACTAAGTTTTCACTATCAAACTAAAATTTAGTATATACAGATATATGAACGGTGTTTATGGCTTTTTAGTATATACCTACTAAGTTTACAATATCAAACTAAGTAACTAAATGTGTCAGCATTACACTATGATTTAAATATTACTTAATAAATATAATTTAGTATATACAGATATATGAACGGTGTTTATGGCTTTTTAGTATATACCTACTAAGTTTACAATATCAAACTAA
>JAUCBJ010004828.1:0-45077 GCA_032718475.1 Nemertoderma westbladi | reverse complement strand
GATGGATATTCGTTGGCGGAAAAGGCGGCGTCGGTAAAACGACGTGCAGCTGTAGTTTAGCGGTGCAACTAGCCAAAGTGAAACCCAGTGTGTTACTAATATCCACGGATCCGGCTCACAATGTCAGCGACGCCCTCGATCAGAAACTTTCCAAAGTTCCGGTTAAAGTAAACGGCGTAGACAACCTGTTTGCGATGGAGATAGACCCGAACATCGGATCGACTCAACTACCGGACGATTACTTCGCAGACGACCCCGAACACGATCTGGTTGCCATGGGACGGTCCATGGTCCAGGACGTTATGGGCGCGTTCCCCGGTATAGATGAGGCCATGTCCTACGCCGAGGTAATGAAACTCGTAAAGAATCTCGATTACTCTGTTGTTGTGTTCGACACTGCGCCAACTGGGCATACACTCCGACTCTTGTCCTTCCCTATGGTTATGGAAACAGGACTCGGTAGACTTTTAGAGTTAAAGAACCAAATAAGCCCGCTATTCACCCAGATGAGTCGCCTTATGGGAATAGATCACGCCAATGTGGACGATATGACCAAGAAACTAAGCGACGTAATGCCGATAATCCGGCAGGTTAACCAACAGTTCCGGGATTCTTCGTACACAACGTTTGTTTGTGTCAGCATCGCGGAATTCCTATCGATGTATGAAACGGAACGATTAGTCCAGGAGCTAACCAAACAGGAGATCGATACGCGAAACATCATAGTGAACCAGATGGTTTACCCGGAGGGTGGAGACTGTCGCATCTGTATGTCGCGTTACAAGTTACAACGGAAATACCTGGACCAGATGGAAGATCTTTACGATGACTTCCACGTCGTAAAACTACCTTTATTGGAACACGAAATTCGCGGAATACCTCAGATAAAACTATTCAGCGAGTTGTTAACAAACCCGGTGGATCCAAACAACCCACCCAGATCATTCGTACACCATTCCAAATCGGACTAGGCAATAATGAATATGAACTTCCATTGGTACATGTTGGTACATTATGTATTTTGAGTTTTTTATGTACCGGTATATCTCTTATTTTCTTCACAAGAACAAAAATGAAGCGCTAACCGTCACATAATAATACCCTAAAACAGGTTGTTTAAACCTCCACGGAAATCTAGGTGTAAGATAGGCCTAGTGTCCTGTCCAGAATAAATAACAATTAGTTGGTGTGACGAACAGCCAGTCCACAAATAAGACAGTAACTGAGTTAAGAGTCACAGTCAAGGTCAGATGATATTTGTAAAACAGTAAAAAAATGCAGTATTACTTAGAGTAGACTGTCCACCTTGCCCAATAAAATATTGCCTATTACAGCTGCCTTGCCTAATTGCCCACTCAATAGGGTACAGATGAGCCTCAGTATTGACTATATCGTTAAACTTCCAGATCCTGACGTATTGGGATACGGAGTATAAATAGTGAAGTAAATTCGCTAAATATTTTATTTAATAGAGCGACAAGGACTGATATTTATTGAACCCTAAGTGTAAGAAACCATAATAGGATTATAGTTATAACTTGACCTCAATATCATTTTAATTTAGTAATTGTTTAACCAATTGCCAGGATATGTAACCAATTGCCAGGATATGTAACCAATTACCAGGATATGTAACCAATTACCAGGATATGTAACCAATTACCAGGATATGTAACCAATTACCAGGATATGTAACCAATTACCAGGATATGTAACCAATTACCAGGATATGGGAAATCTTGTCACTATCTCCCTATATTATTTAATAATATTATATTTAATAGGCCTTTATATATATAGCAATAATATTTAATATCTTAAATGCAAAATTGCAATCCCAATCTCAAAAATCTGGATTGCGATATCAATCCCGGACCGATTACGTATACACGTAAACACAAATACCGACTCAGTAAACGTAAACACAAATACCGACTCAGTAAACGTGAACACAAATACCGACTCAGTAAACGTAAACACAAATACCGACTCAGTAAACACAAATACCGACTCAGTAAACACAAATACCGACTCAGTAAACGTAAACACAAATACCGACTCAGTAAACGTAAACACAAACACCGACTCAGTAAACGTGAACACAAATACCGACTCAGTTAACACAAATACCGACTCAGTAAACGTAAACACAAATACCGACTCAGTAAACAAAAATACCGACTCAGTAAACGTAAACACAAATACCGACTCAGTAAACACAAATACCGACTCAGTAAACGTAAACACAAATACCGACTCAGTAAACGTAAACACAAACACCGACTCAGTAAACGTAAACACAAATACCGACTCAGTAAACGTAAACACAAACACCGACTCAGTAAACGTGAACACAAATACCGACTCAGTAAACGTGAACACAAATACCAACTCAGTAAACGTGAACACAAATACCGACTCAGTAAACGTAAACACAAATACCGACTCAGTAAACGTAAACACAAATACCGACTCAGTAAACGTGAACACAAATACCGACTCAGTAAACACAAATACCGACTCAGTAAACACAAATACCGACTCAGTAAACACAAATACCGTACCGACTCAGTACCGACAAATAACGTTATTAGAAACTTACTTAGAGATTGATAGTTTACCCTCACTAACATATTATTCAATATTTATTCATCTTAAAATTGAACCTTTTTGAATTTACAACTTTTCGAATATCATCGAGCAATACGAAGAAAATCGTTAAGTATTTTCTTCCTTTGACCATTTGACGTTCTTAATTTGTGTCCCTTTATCAATTAATTTTTATTTCGGTGAAACGTAGAGTTTTATTTCAGGTGTATTGAACTGTGGTATAAATATTTTAATTGTTACTAATTATTGTTGCACTGTACCCGGTACCGGTTTTATTTATCAATAAACCAATTTAACGAATTCCGTATCTTTCTCGTTACGCAGCTATAGTAAATGCGAAGACCTGCCAACTACTAGAGTGACACTCGTGAACCTGCCACTTGACACACTTGAAACTGTCGATTCCAACTTATATTTACACGGTAGCTTATCTCTCTTGGCAGTTCAATGTAAAGCAGGGCGGGCGGCACTCTTACTCCCAAGTGAATACCCTCACTATACTTTGGAGGCGTCAAAATACTGTTCAGTTTCATTATTTTGAAAAAAATAATAAATTTCAATTGCAATTTAAGTTCAAATATTTTCGGGAAGGGTTTTTTAAATTTACAATAATTCTACACATCGACAGATAGACACACACAGACTTAGATAACCTCAACCTCAACCATTAGCCCTAATGCAGTAGCTACCGTTATGTAATTCATTAATTAGTAAATCAATTAGTCTAAACTTTTTTAGTAAGACATTAGCATCAACCGATAATCATGGTAAATATAGATCGATATCTTTAGGATTCAAAGAAGGTTGCTTAAAGATACAAGAACAACTCTCGAATAACCCGATATCTCGACTACCCAATAATTAACCACATAGAATTGTGAATCAAGTGGTTTCAGTTCAGATACTTTGCATGCAGCATTGACTTTATTATGCCTAAACATTCTAATACTTTGTAACGATTATAATAACGAACCTCAATGGATCTAGTATTAGTATAACTAACCAAACTCAATAAATACGTTGTTTAGCAGCTTGTGCGGCTTGGTTCGATTATTTACGGTTACAGTCAACCACCAAACGGATTCTCAAGAATAGACCGGTGTAGCAGCTAGTCGATTAACCTGTTACAAAGAAACCACTCCTGAATAACAACGTTATTGGCCGGGGTTTCAAAAAGTTGTACAACATGTAGGTCAAGTATATGTCTAAAAACAGATTACTAAAGAAAAAAAGAAAAATCACTTTTCAATAGAAAATGTTTCGAAAATCTCAGAATTAATAACGTGATATTAAAAATTTGCAGGTTTTTTGTGAAAAGTAGAAGCTGAGAAAAATGGAGTTAAACATTTTGGTATCTTTATCAATGAATATCGAGAAAATTAATTGTATAATATAAATAAAGTTGTAGAGAATCAGATCAGTCAGATCAGATCCAAACATTCAATGGAGACCACCCCACCAAGTGGCGGCCGGCCCTACATGTAGTCCTGTGTAGACAATCATGATGATAGGTAATTTTATTATTTATTTTTCATTTTGTTATTTAAGAAAACTATAGGGTCAATGACAAAATTCAAAGTTGTAGGGAAATGTATCCGATTTGGTAGGTAAATAAAATGCCATGTATCTCGAAAAAAAGTAAAATAGATAAGGACAAACAGGTTTCAGATTTTTGGTATTAGATGATAGCGAGCCGCACACCTTCACAATGCAAAAGGTTATCTCCAGTTGTAACTTAACATAACGAACTCACCTCCTACAGAGCTTTTACTTCTGTACGTGTACTTGATCAGTTGGTATGACGGCGGTAGTATGGTGGTTGTATAGTCAGAAAGTCGTGGTATTATAGATGATAATAATCTGAAAAAAATACATTGTTTAGGGTAAACCGGGGATGTATGCCATGTGGGTTGGAGGGCCACCCTTGACATAAAGTGCTATAACTTTACTTTATGTTAATGTCTGTCAGTTTTTATAACTTCTAAATGAAGCTGAATAATTTTCCAATAAAATTACGTAGGCCTATAAACCATATCTTAAACTGATTAAGGGCGGGATTAACCATTAAAGGCGGGGTAGCTCAGTTGGTTGAGCGCCGGGCTTGCAATCTATTGGTTGTAGGTTCAGCCCCGCCAGGGTCCGCTCAGCTTTTCATCCACTGGGGTTGATAAAATGAGTACCAGTTAACCAGCAAATCTAGGGATAGGAGTAGCGCCCACCCCTACCCTCGGGTAGCAGCTATCGAAAGATGAGCCTTCGGGTCGCCTCCGGCTTCGGCCGACTGTTTGCTTTGCTTGCAAACTGATTCCATTATTTTACAGTGACAAGTTTCAGTTCATGAAAAAGTGCAACTTTTAGGTTTTGTGAATTCTGAGTAACACACACTAACAGGTGCCTTCTGGAACAAGTTAATGCTTGCCCATATTGTAATGATGTTAATTAGTAATGAAGTATGTTTATTAAATTATAATTAATAAATAATTTCATTTATTCGATTTCATTAACTTTTAGATGAGTTATTTACCCTCAAAAATCATGGCCATACCACCAGACCACCCCTCCAAATGGCCACAATAACAACTGCCAGGGACAGATCATTAATTTTTGCTAGGCCTACTGTACTTTAATTCTATTGCTTTATACATTTTGTGAAACACTACACATATAACTCTATACTGGTAGCTGGTATATTCTACCATAGCAGCATAGTGCAGTGCAGAGCAGTATATTGGTTTAATTATGATATATTTAATTATAATACTAATTTCGACAATACTACTTTCTACCGGTAAATAGGCAATAATGCGTATTAGATTATATAGACTATTAGACTATAGATTATAGTATTACAGTATTATTAGACTAGGCCTATATAGATTATATAGACGCAATAATGAAAATAACACGTACCGCGGTACCGGTAAGACAAGTTGGATAGTTCGGCAAAACTCAAATTTTGTAGAATCGGGTGATTTTAAAAAGCACAAACTGGGTGATTTTCAAACCTGTTATCAGGTTATGAAAACATTTGAAATTTATTGAAGGTTATTTTCTCTCAACTTGTAACTTCCAGTTTCTTTTTTTAAAAACCGCATCTGGGGACCTGAATTCGTAATGAAAGTAAAAAAAGGAACCCGAAATTACCCTGGGTTTTAATAGTTTAATATATAGCTGAGATGTGTAGGTTTCTTCCTAGGCAGCTAGGGGTGCACTGGTGCAGGGGTGGTCATGATGGTCTCATGTAACTGTGCTCCGGTCAGGTAGAGGTACCGGTACCCGAAACGTGACTGTACCGAATGTGTAAATTGAGTGTTGAGGAAGTTCTCAACAGTCATGACGCGATGACGGAAAGACGTGCATGAGCTGACGAGTGTTGTATTATCGGCCTATAACTGTTAGACTGTATTAAATTTTGGGCATTTCTACAGGACAGCAGGACTCACCTGATGCATCACCTCAGTTTAATACCGGTAGTTAGTTACAGCACATGATCATTTCTTCGATCTATTCACAAATTTACCCTTCTTTGTTCATCCGATCAGTCGCCTGCCAGTGCCAGTAGATGTATGCTGATATAAATAATTTCTGTACAGTACTCGAGTACCGGTACTCTGACGCAGTACTACAGTATGCAGTACGGTCTGTGACTTACATCATTGCCTACAGCGATACAGGTATACAGCCTGACTTAGGTACCATACTGTGTCGTGTATACATAACCGAACAAAATCAATATTGGATACTGATGAAATGGCACCTATTATAAAGTTTCAGTTTCTAAACTGAATATTCATAGAATTTAATGGGTAAATCTTTTCGACCTACGCGTACATAGCTACTACTAGGATCGGCATGCTGCATTGCAGCTGCATTTTTAAGAATGCTGTGCCGGCTTGTCAACAAAATTGCACCGCCACAATTCCCTATCACCCATGACATTTGCTAGATCATCCGCATCTTTAAGGCCAGTGTCCTTTAAGATGCGTCTCAAGAAAGTCATGGGCTGTCCACCATGCTTATTCACTCCATGAGGCTGCCAAAGTACAAGATTATGCACTGGCTGGTCCTCACGGCGAAAGCAATGTCCTGCAAAGCGGAGGCGATTTTGTTCTAGTGTCAAGCTTGGGGGAACCAATGAGACACCTCCAATGTTATATAGTGTCTGGTTGAAGATGTGTGCATTGTACTTGACACAATGTACCCGGCGTAGCATTCTTGTGAATGTGCCATCCAGAGATTTGGTGTCCTCAGCAGTTAGAGCCCAGCATGGACTCCCGTAGAGGAGTACTGGAACTACTGCTGCTCTAAATAATCGGACCTTAAGTTTCCGATTAATTCTAGGTGACTTCCAAATCCTGGATAGCCTATTCAAGGCTGCCCATGCCTTTCCCTTACGTATTCGAAGGTCCTCACCTGACTTCCGGATCCATGATCCCAGGTACAGAAGTCGTCCACATGCTCAAGCATACCATCCTTTGATCTTATGCTCATCCGATCAGAGACTTGCTGAGGACTTTCAAAGTTAATTGTCAGAATTTTGGTCTTTCTGGAGTTAATAAAAAGACCAACACTAGAAGCAGCATGTTCTAATGAGATGAGGAGCCGCTGGGCTCCCTCTAATGATTCTGAGAGTACTCCTACGTCATCAGCAAAGTCTAGATCAGTTAGGTACTTGGCAGGATTTCCTCGACTTCTGGAGCCAGTAGGTGGAGTTATCATCACCCCATCATCATTATGATGATCTAAGGACATGCGTAGAACATAGTCAACCACAATAATGAACAAGAATGGTGCAAGTGTGTCTCCTTGGAGGACGCCCCATAACACTTCAAATGGTTCTGTGTCACCGTCAACAGTAGACACAAATGTTGTCGAACCATCGTATACTGATCTGATTGCTGCAATAATTTCATCAGGAATCCCATATAATGAAAGTATGCTGAACATACGTGAGCGAGAGACTGAATCAAAGGCCTTGAAGAAGTCAACAAAGATAACAGCCAGATGCCTGTCTTTCTTTTTTGATAACTCTTCAATTATCCTTCTAAGTGCCAAAATGGGCTCCATGGTCCCACGACCTTTACGGAACCCATTCTGATTTCCACGTAGCAGTCTCTCAATGGGATCCCTGAACCTGATGCGATTTAATAGAATTCTATTGTATAGTTTTGCAGCAATCGAGATCAATGAGATTCCCCGGAAAGAACCATAGAGTGTTAGGTTGCCCTTCTTGGGAACTGGCACCAACTTATTTGTTTTCATTTCTTGTGGGACTCTTGTTGTACGGTACATGTCTACTATGATGGGATAGATGAGCTTTAAACACTCAGGTATTTTAAAGACCTCAGGGGGAACACCATCTACTCCACTGACACGATTGGTCTTAATGCTCTTTGCAGCAGCCTTCACTTCTGCAAAGGAGATATCGCCAATGGGAATATCTGGGAGTACAGACTCAGACACTTTTATTTCTATAAAGTTATCAGGCAATACCCTGTCATTATTGAGGAGCTTTTCAAAGTGGGCCTTCCAACCATTGAGGCGATCGGCTGGTGATTCAGCCTTAACCTTGGTGGTTGGTTGGCTTTTCCGCCCAGTAAGCAGATTGATCGATTTCCATGCCTGGGATGATTGACGCGTAGCTACGCGTAGTTTGTAACTTCCATTCCTGTCATTTACCGTTAGGGCCAGACTTACTGCCTTTTGAACAACTACGCGTAGGTGTTTTAAAACTAAGCGTAGGTATTTTGGAACTACGCGTACGTATTTTGAAACTACGCGTAGGTGCTACGCGTAGCAGTCCTGATAACAATGATTTTTAATTTCAGGTCCGGTAGGGTTGAGTTGTTAGGCAAGTATAGGTATATGTCCGAGGTATCTGAATATCAGACAAATGGAATAACAGAATCAGAAGCTCATGTCTCTATACATACAGACATACATACACCAAGGTTCCACCTTGGTGTAGTGGTTGCATTGAATTCACATCTCCTGTAGGTCGTGGGTTTGATCCCCACATGGGTTAGGGCAGTTTTCGTTTCGGCACGAATGCTTTAAAGGTTAAGTGGTAGCTAAATGAGTACTAGAGTTTCCTCTGGGGAGTAAAGTTCTGGGGGGACCGCACTGGAAATAAGTCGTCAGACTTTGTGCGTAATCCCTGGCCTAGTGGCCGAAAAATTTACTTTACTATACAGCGCTGGTAATAAATTATATTCGGCTCTTTCACATACAAATACAGGATGAATAAAAAGTAGACTTAAAATTCACGTCTCATGATTCAAGTATCTTTGTTTGCATTGGATCATTTAAACATTCTACACCAACATCTAAACATTCTAACACCTATAAGCTACCAGTCTACCGGTGAAGTGGTTAAGCGAAAACTGATAATACTCCATACAATTCAATTGTTTGGTCAAATAACAAGTGCAACCAATCATGGTAGACAATTTAGTATCCCCCTTCCCTTGTCAAGGGGTTAGCACATTAAATATAACCTTGCCCTCTCGTGAACAAAAGGCAATAAAAACCAATGGAGAATCGATAAGAACCATCGGCCTTCCTTTTGTAAACTATTTTTGAACTCTAAACATTATTAACACATTTTAGCGCGCGCAACGCATGAAGTTAGTGAAGAATATGTAGTCTTAGCATATGCCACTACATAGAGTATACAGGTAAAAAAGTAAAAGTAAATTTTCTTCGGCCGCTAGGCCAGGGATTACGCACAAAGTCTGACGACTTATTTCCAGTGCGGTCCCCCCAGAACTTTACTCCCCATTCGTGCCGAAACGAAAACTGCCCTGGCCCCTGTGAGGATCGAACCCACGACCTACGGGAGATGTGAATTCAATCACTACACCAAGGTGGAACCTTGGTATAGGATACATTACTGTTGAAAGCATTTGATGTGGGTTTTATTTTGAACATACCGTATTGTCTTATTTTAGTACTCAACCGCTTGGAATACATAGGCCTACTAATTATAAACGTCGTATAGGCATAATAGTTATAAACGTCTGCATAAAGCGCACACCGAACACAAACTCATCGACGAATGTCAATCAGACAAAACTAAGTTCTGGAACCTACTGAAGTCAGGTTCACAGGCGAAACCTGTAGCCCAACAGGTTTCAGAAGAATCCTGGTCCAACCACTTCACAGCGCTCCTATCAAAAGATGTAGACCTCCGAATGCCCGAGGGTATTCCAACGAATTCCTGCCCAACATTAGACAGACCAATTGACGCCACAGAGGTGTCTGCTGCTGTCAATGGGCACAAAGTCCATAAAGCAGCCGGACCAGATGGGGTGACCAACGAAGTTTTGAAATCCGGGTTAGGGTTACTTTTGCCATAGGGTGAGTGAGGGAGACTTGAACCCCAAAAGTTATAATCGCTCCAAAGAACAGATAAATGAATTTTTTCAATGCCGTTTTAACTTTTTCACATTACATTTATGATTGCTATCATTACGTGAGAGTTTGAGAATTTAAACTCTTAATTAATCTTTTTTAATTAAACCAATTATTCGTATTTTCGAAAAAGCGTCAAGTCTCCCTCAATGGGGGGAGACTTGACACCTAGGGTGGGAGACTTGAACCCCATCTCACATTCTTGTAAATTCTTTCAAAAATGCATAAGAAGTGTAATAATTACATGTTCGACATGTCTATTTTATAGTAGAGCAGCAAACATGCAAAAAATACGATTATTAATTTGTCAAATTATTATCCCAAATTTTGTACAAATTTAGGTGGTCATTCACATGGTTCTCAATGTTTCAATGTTTATTTTACCCTTCAAATAATAATTCAAAATAACAATAACTCAGTATAAAATAGAAATTAACATGAATACATACTATATATGGTAAGTTCTATCTATATAAATGGGTACTGGAGAACAGCCAAATAGCAGGGCTAGTAAACGGCTGCCCACCAGGAGGATGGGATTATATAAAATGTAAATATATGTAACATTTGATAGAATGGATGTAGTAAGTAGTAGTTTGAAGTAATATTATACTGTAGGGTGTTGCAGATGCAGAATAGAGAGGTGAAGAAGAAGATGGCATATAGATAGATAGATAATGTAGGTAAGGTAGAGTAGAAAGTAGATAGATAAGGTAGGTAAGGTAGAGTAGAAAGTAGATAGATAAGAATAGGAAGGATAGGGACTATGTATTAGGAGTGCTCATTTAGCAATAGATTTATGGTAATTAGTTGGGGCAGACTGTGATTTTTTAACATTTTTTGTTTATACTGTAGGTCTGTATATATAAATGTATTTAGTAATACATAAATTTAATTTGGCGAATGACAACGAGTTATTTTAATAGATGGAGATTTAAACAGCAAATATTTTAGTAGACGAATTTGTAATATAATTAAATTAAATGGTTAAAGTTTAAAACGTGGCCCCGTGCTCGGGTATTATACATGTAACCTCAAAGAGAGGAAAACAAGAAATAAATCCTAACCTAACTAAATAAACTAAATAAACTCCTAACAAGAAATAAATAAATAATAGTTCATTAAAACCGCAATAAAATTTAACGCCCCCCGGGAAGGTACTGTTTATTAATGAATATCTTGTATAATTTTCAATCCAGGAGCATTTTAATTGTTTTCCTGTAATTCTATTGATGTGTGCCGCTTTCTGACGTAGCCGCAACTTGTTTAAGTTATAAATTACCAAGTTGGCGGGCTGCCACATTGCAAAGAGGGAAGGAAGAGTTGTTGGTTGGCTTGGCTGGGTTTGGTTTAATCTTGAGAGGGGCTACTCCTACTGCATGAAGCATAGCCATCCATTGATAGCTGCGTCGGTGTAAGTGCCAATCAACTAGTTGGAGTGCTCTGGTGTAATGGTTCTCTACGTGGGTGTATCTCTAGGTAGACGTCAGCATTATTGGCGGGTTCAAGTCTCCCTCACACTCGGGCGTCATGTCTCCCCACATGGGCTTTTTTTATATTAATTGATATAATTTCAAAACGGCTGAACCAAAACTGGAAAACAATATATGGCAGGATAGTGCAATAATTAGTCAACACATGTTGTGAATTACAATTAACATACAGTGAAATAAGGATGCGAATTTTCATTCGTTGTAAAGGGCAAAAATTTACTTTTGAACCCAGAAAACGTTTATTGACAATAAAACAAAAAATAACCAAAAGGTAATAAAACATTGTTGCGCGGGTGTAGCCTACATGTACTTTACACATTATTGTGTGGTATTGTTAAATAATTTACAATAATTTTTGAGTTATTAAAAAAAATCAAGTCTCCCCTAAAGTCAAGTCTCCCTCACTCACCCTACCTTTTAGCCTTATTTTCTGTGTTTTAGTGTTGCTACCTGCCCAGTATCCTGGCTAAAAGGACAGCCCATGACTTTCTTGAGACGCATCTTAAAGGACACTGGCCTTGAAGATGCGGATGATCTAGCAAATGTCATGGGTGATAGGGAGTTGTGGCGGTGCAATTTTGTTGACAAGCCGGCACAGCATTCTTAAAAATGCAGCTGCAATGCAGCATGCCGATCCTAGTAGTAGTATCCTGGCTAGCCACATATCTCTTACCATTATATAAAGGGAAGGGTCCAAAGAGCTCACCCGACAGCTTCAGGGGTATAGCCTTACTATCTTGTTTACTTAAAACATAAACAGCTATTTTATATCATAGATTATATACTTGGGCCGAAAATCAAAACATCTTACCTTTTCAACAATATGGATTTCGGATAAACCGTTCTACTAAAATGGCTGTTAATTTATTATATAACTATATCCGCAGTACCCTTCAGCCTGCCGGTGGCCATGTATATTGTGTATTTATTGCCTTTACTAAGGCTTTTGACTCTGTTAACAGGCAAACTTTATGTCAAAAACTTTCTCGTCTTGGAATCAGCAAAAAGTTTATATCATGTATTTGGGTACTTGCTTATAGCTATCAATTTTGTGCATATTTGTGTTGGTTGCTATTTATTAAATCCTATAGCACAGACTATCGGAGTAATCCAGGGGGATAAACTGTCTCCTCTCCTTTTTAGTCTATTTGTATCTGATTTACCTTGTAGTATAATTGCAGTTGGTTGTTTTGTTATAATGTATGCTGACGACCATAAAGGTTCTAAACTCGAATTTGGAAGCTGCTTCAATTACCTCGGTATTATTCTGTCAACAAAAAATGGTCCTAGTGATGGTCACCATACACATTCATATAGAAAGAGTTTGGCAAGTTGTGTCCTACTGGCGTCGAAAATTAACATGTCGACAATATCACTGGATTCCGCTAAACGTCTCAGGCTGTCTGTAGTTTACCCCTCCATCTCCTACGGTTGTGACATATTCATATCTAGTGAAGAAATCGCCTCTCTAGAACATATACAGCGCGTCCGTGCCTTTTACTTTGAACTATGGTGTAGTGTCAGTAAGTACTCTTCATCCACCCCCATACTAAATGCCACTAAATGCCATCGACAACCACAGTGACCCCGATTGCGATGTCCGTCTAGAAGGTCTGACTGGCTTCCGTCGCCGTGCAGCTGCTCTCTTGATATCCAATGGTTGTCACCACACGATCTGCAACAAATCATGCTGGAAAGCAGATACCGATTGCATTTGCTGGCTCTGCAACACATCAGCAGCATCCAAATTCCACTACAAAAACTGTACCGGCATCCCACCATGTAAATCGGACCTTCGACGTGCACTATTCCTCACCACCCTCTAGGACATAACAATTAATATCATTTCAAAACTGTTACCTTATTTTTAAGATCTATAACATTCTACTATATTTTAATATTGATATTTCAAAGGGGAGACAGTACGTAAATTTTAATTTATATATTTTACATGGTGCAAACAAATTGTATTAATTTTTTTACTTATTATGCTTCCAAATGTTTTGGAAATAACAGTCTTCTATTCATAGGCATAGTTATGGGTTGCACCTACGCGTAGTTATACGTAGCACCTACGCGTAGCACCTACGCGTAGCACCTACGCGTAGTTAATGTTAAAACTCTGAAACTGGTGATGTATGACCCAATGTTGCGAACTAGAATCGAAAAGGCCAATGTTCGAAAAGATTTGCCCAAATTAATGAATGTTCTGGCGCATTAAACTGTTGTAGTAGCATAAAGGATTAAACCAGGGACACTAGCGAATTGAGGGTAGGGTCCCAGGGTCCCGACCCCGAGACCCTACCGTGGGGATTCCAACATATATACACCACTTCTAAGAGCAATTTTCTGGATGTAGGACAATTCCGTTTCGGACAATTCGGTCCTGGACAATTTGGTCCCAAAACACTAAATAAATGGGACTGAATTGTCCGGGATCGAATTGTCTGGGATTGAATAGTCCGGGATCGAATTGTCCAGGTTCGAATTGTCCGGTTCCTGGTTGAAACATAATTCCATATTATGGTATAGTACATTATATTACATATGATGATGCTCTCCATGGCGAAAAATATCAACCGCCCCTATTGGGGCTCTTTGCAGTTCGGCCAATTCGGTCCCATTAAATTAATTGTCCTAGTTAGCATCCGGACAATTCGGTCCCATTTATTTAGTGATTTTAGGACCGAATTGTCCGCGACCGAATTGTCCGGGTCCGAATTTTCTACTGTAATTGGAACATTACTTTTTTTATCTGAAAAAACAACTTTTTCATCATTAAAATTTATAGCAAACAGTCGAGAAAATACTTCTTTCGCTCACTATTGTTACTTTCTATCACAAAATTATTTACAGAATGTCTTTTTATCACTAGGCCTAAGTTAGTGATAGAAAGTGCGAAATTTCAGCTCAGTTGGCAGAGTGCAGCAGACCCGACCGCAGCAGCAATTTTTTGCAGAAGTAAAATGTTATAGTAGTAAAATTTGTTTTTTGGCCCTTTCTTCTGTGGCCATCGCCAATGAGGTGTGGAGTATTCCTTCCCAATAAATAGCTTCCGTTTACCAAAGCTGTATTAAATAGAGTCGTAGGCCTAATTAGTTAAATATTTCGATGATATTTATGATTACAGGCTATAGACTTTGTTGAAAACAAGCAATACAGCTCAGTATTGCGTACCTACTTTTCATTTCTCAATTCATTCGCCATTGAGCAAATTATTTTGGTTTCCTAAACAAAATTTAGATTTTCTAAATTTTTCATAGCCGTTTAGAAACTTTTCACAGTGAAGATTTAGAAAAAACCCTGATTGGGTGTACTAAACGAAAAACTCAGAATTATGTTATACGTATTTAACGAGAGGTTTGACATCTTCATATAATATTACTAAAGAAAAATATGGAAATATTTTATTCAAAAACAACATTTTCGAGATAAGTTGGTAAACTTTATGGTGTTAAAGTTTATGATAAACACTGTCTAGGTATCTCATCCTTTTAAATATTTATTTAAATTTAATATACTAAGCACTCTCCGAGCAATAAGGTAAACAAACTATATCCTAAAATCCAAACAATAATTAATGTGATAAAAACATAACCGCTGTAAGAGTACATTATGCGGTGTACAACTCAATAGGATCGGATAGCCGGTGGAACTGTACCGCACTCTGTTTGATCTAAGGTTTCGTCTATAACGGGTCTGTAGTTGAGCTCAACCGATCCCGTGGCTGTTGATATACTCGATAACGTGTGTTTCCGCCAGTGGCTCGTTAAAGGGAGTTTTTCCTGCTCTGATAAGGGTTTGGTATAGTCATATTCATCTATTCTCTCACTGTAATCCTCTCTCGCGTGGGCTCCCCTGCTCTCCTTCCTGGCTTCCGCTCCAACTATTGTTTGACAGGCCACGATCATAAGATTCTGCAACTCCAGGGCCTCGACCAGATCGGTGTTCCACACCAACCCCCGGTCACTAGTCTTTATATCCCTAGCGACTTCCTTGTAAAGCTCTCCCATTTGGTCGCAGCCTTCCTTAAGTACCTCCCCTGTACGGAACACTGCCGCGTGTGTCTGCATCGTTCGCTGCATCTGGTTCCTCAACGAGGCCACACTCCTACTCCCATCTGCGTAACGAACTGCGTCCAGATTCGCTACCGACTCCTCCCCGCAGTCCGCGGGCAGCTCGCCAACTTGCTCACCCGGTTTGTTCTCGCTGGCTATCGTGTGCGCGCACGCGCGACCGAACACAACGAGGTCGAGCAACGAGTTGGCGCCGAGTCTGTTGGCCCCGTGGACGCTGGCGCTGGCCGATTCCCCGGCGGCGTACAGCCCAGGGATGGGCCGGTCCACGCCGCCACTGTGGGCGATCGCCTGTCCCTTAAAGTTGGTAGGAATGCCACCCATGTTGTAGTGAACCGTCGGTAGAACGGGAATCGGGTCTCGTGTAACATCAACGCCAGCGAATATAGACGCGGTCTCGGAGATCCCAGGGAGACGCGATGCCAGCTGCTCCGGAGGAAGATGATGCAGCTGAAGGAAGACGTGATCCTTATCCGGTCCAACCCCTCTACCTTCCCTTATCTCGATAGTCATCGACCTGGACACAACATCCCTCGAGGCTAAATCCTTGGCGGTGGGTGCGTATCGCTCCATAAAGCGCTCCCCTTCGCTGTTTATAAGGTAACCGCCCTCCCCCCTGCAGCCCTCGGTAATGAGACAACCGGCCCCGTAGATACCAGTCGGATGGAACTGGACGAACTCGAGATCCTGATTGGCGAACCCCGCCCGTGAGAACATCGCGTTCCCGTCACCGGTGCAGGTGTGGGCCGAGGTGCACGAGAAGTAGGCCCGTCCGTACCCCCCGGTGGCCACCACTGTGTTCTTAGCTGTAATCCTGTGAATCGTTCCGTCTTCCAGACACAAAGCTATAACTCCACGACACTCACCGTTAACCATCAACAAATCGAGAGCGAAATATTCCGTAAAGTAGGTTGTATCGTACTTCAGGGAGCGGCCGTATAATGTGTGTAGCATGGAGTGGCCGGTGCGGTCAGCCACACAGCAGCACCGATGGGCCTGTCCGCCCTTACCGTAGTCGTAACTCTGCCCCCCGAAGGCCCGTTGGTAAATGAGGCCGTCCTGGGTGCGACTGAACGGCATCCCGTAGTTCTCCAGCTCCACTACAGCCGTCGGAGCCTCTCGACACATATAGTGTATGGCATCCTGGTCGCCGAGCCAATCGGAACCCTTCACCGTGTCGTACATGTGCCACTTCCAATCGTCCGGTTCCATGTTTCCCAATGCCGCGTTAATTCCCCCCTGAGCGGCTACTGTATGACTTCTAGTTGGGAAGAGTTTAGATACAATGGCAGTGCGAAATCCTTCCGAGGCTAACCCGAATCCGGCCCGTAATCCGGCGCCACCAGCCCCCACAACGACCGCGTCGAACACATGGTCTACGAAAGGATAGGCAGAGGGTTTCCCACTTCCTCCAGTGATTTGTCTTGTTGCGAGTCTATTTATATTTCGCCAAATTTTTCTGCTACCAACTCGTCCAAGTAAAGCGTTTGAACATCTAAGTAACTGATCCATAACTACCGGTCTGCCGCTGCCGGTAGGCCTGATTCAGTAATTCTAGAGACGTTCAGACTGTACTGTCAGTACTGCAGTAAGCGAGTCAGGTACAACAACGGCATTTTATTGGTCGATTCCCTTACTGCCTTTATATCAGTATCTGCTGATTCTGTTACTGTGTTATCAGCCTGGCAAATAACACTGGTGGACAGCTGGAATTCTTACAGGATGTCTGTCAGAAAATTTTCAGTCAAAATGAAGAATCGAGGAAATGGCAGAATGGCGAGGTAGAATAAAACGTCCGTCCTTATCTGATCTGACGGCATCTGATCCTATAACCAATCAGGAGAAAGAGATATAATATTTATGTCTGTTAGGTAAATAGCCAATAGGGGATCACGTTTCACGTGGCCCTGTTACCAGTCAGTATCATCATATGACATAGCAGTGCAGGCATACTGGTATGCAGCCAATGCAGCAAAGGCAGCAAAGGCATGTTATCCTACTGTATAATAGCTCAAAAGTACTGCGACGACTACTACTTTACTACTCCAAAGTTGCTAAATTGATAATTAGACATACAGTAGGTCCAGCCAACAAAACAAAGTCTTTATCTAAATTGATAACACAGTATCTCCCTGTTATTTCTAATTCACAATGCTAATCAAAGGTCAAGCATTATTATGATTGTTGAGTTGGAAATCAATTGCTAATACAGCAATGTAAGAAGAGTTATTTCCATAATCCCCAACTGTTAATAAGCGGATTATTACCATTATATTGGCATAGAAGGATAACAATGCCAATCAAATGTCAACCACAATTGCTCAAACCAAATTGCTTATTAGTTTTGATTCCAAACCCCAGTAAACGAAATACATTGCCTTACAAGTATCTTCAGTAGGAATATATGTAGGTAGGTCACTGTAAACAAAATTTGTACTGTATATTTTCCGACTTCACCATACGAGTTTCTAAATCAATTTAAGACACAGAACAAGTACGAAATTCTGTATAAATTATGTTTTTTTGAGAAGCCGTTCTGAATTACTATTTATTTTTACTTTATAATAAAACGGAAGCTGAAACTTTTAACATTGGATTTATCTCCCGAACACGCAAATCTCGTTCACGGACAACAGGATTATGAACCGTGATCAAGGTAAGATATTGAATTTATATTACATAATATTAAATTTTTTGAATCGTTAAACAGTAGGTATTATTTTTATGTATATCGTATTTGTTCTTTTTCATGCTTGCTCCATTAGATGTATTATTTTTTCCATTAAAATAGTAAACTAAAATAAACACCAAAGTAAAACCTAATAAGACTACCACTATCTAGCAGTGGTCAGAAGTAGGCACTTTCCTTTGATCTTTTGTGAAGAGATCATAGATCCCAACCGGGTTAGATATGTACGCGTCACTGTTTCGCTGGAGCTGCTGTACTATGGTCGTTTTGGCCGAAGGCCGTCGGGGAAATAAGAGAGTTTGTGTTTCTTAATATTAATCTTCCGAAATGATAATAGCACAGAACTATGTATGTAATGAATATCACGATACAAAATAACAGCAGAAAATACAACACAGATATTAATCAGTTATGTTGGTAGCGGCGACGGTCATAAACTATGACCGGTCTGCAACTCTGTGATTAGTGAACTGACCGGTAAATCAGTAATACAGAATAATATATGATTGATACACACAGATATTGGTTTCACCTCTTACTGTACTTGGCCTTCTGTACCCAGTGGATGCTTTCCTATCTCTGATCACGTGCTTCCCTCCCTGCTATTGGCTAATATACTAATTGTCACTTTGGCACTCCCTGTGAGTGTTTCCCCCCGCTGCTAGCCTCTACTAGCTGTGTTCTCCCTCTGAGGTGGTTTGACCTCTCACCTCTCTCTGTGGCTTTAGGGCTTGTGTCGCGGTTATGGGTTATGAGGCGAGATTATTATTGGTAATCTCGTATCCCCAACTATATTGATAAAATGTCACTGGTCCCATTCTAAGGTGGATAATGTAATGGAATTGAATCCGCTTACACTCCCCCCCATGCTATCTTCCCGGTGAGAAGATAGCATCAACCTTAAGTGCTCTTCAATTCCGCTGGAACCCAATCTAATATCGGGTGTGGGGTGGAGTTCTTTTCTCGGGGTCGGCTTTCCTGACCGCCCCCCCTGGGTATGTTATTACTACCCCTTCTTGGTGCAATCGCGAGCTATGTTGCACCAAGGTATCTGGTGTCTCTGTTTGAGACAATTGTGCTCTCTCTTCACACAATTTTCTACAACCTCACTCTAATTTTACTCTCGGACCTCTCTGTCCCTTACTCTCTCTCTCTCACGGACCTCATCGTCCGTTACTCGCTCTCTCACGGACCTCGTTGTCCCTTATTCTCTTTCCGGTCCCTCGGGACCCTTCTTCTCTCACTGCTCGCTCCCCACGCTTGAATTGCACTCCTCTCACTTCTACGCATGTCAACACCTCCTCTCCATACTTCCCCCGTTCTCCTATACTCAATCCATATTCGTTTACATCCTACGTACCCTCCTGTGAAGCTTCCACATCCTCATTAGTGTGGCCACACTTGAGAAATGGGATCCATCTAGTGTCTCGTTCAGTTATCGTAGTCAAGTGGTCCCAAATCCCAGTAGCTAATTGGAAAAGGTTATATATGACTATAGTACTTACTTTGATTATATATTCATATTGATTATATTGATTATCTACGTACGTACATACTAATTGCACTTAATTATTTGCACTTAGGAGTTCGTATTTATTCCCACATGTGGTGCCTTCCAGGCACGCCCACATATCCCTCTGTGAGTTCTAGTTCGCTCCTCCTGTCTTCGGGAACCATCTTAGTTCTTTCCCCCTGTCATCGTCTTGTCTGGGCTGCTTCCTTCCCTCCAGCTTCTCCTCCCTGAGACTTATCATTCTTGTCGTTACCGCCTTGCTAATCCCCATTGTCGGTTCTTTGGGCGCTGGTGTTATCAACTCCCGGTAACGCTTTGCAGGTGGCCCTTCCGAGTGCCCCTCCTGCTTCCCCCTGGTAGCGTCCCACAGGATCATTTTCATCGCTTGCGGCCGTGTTCCACCAGAAAGTCCCTGAACTCGCCCCTGTTCTCTGGCGTCCATCTATCCAAGTATCTCTGCGTGTTGATGACTCCTCCATACGATGCCGCTGTCGCTACCTCCTGATATGCGAATGGCAGTCTCCTCTTGATAATCCGGATTGATGTTAAAAAAAGCCCCACCTCTATCCGCTTCCAACTTCTTCCACCTCTTGTACGGTGTGTCCACCTCTCTGTCCACTAGGTGTCGGCCATCGTAGTACACCGACTCGCCCTTGAGCCCCGGGTGGTCTACAAGACCCTCAAAGACCACCTTAAAGGCTCTCCTGTGATTTAGAGGTGCTCCTGATAACAGAAATGCCGTTGGCTCTCTTCCGATAACCACGGCCATGAATACATTTAATAAACCTATCATTACCCAATCCTCCTGTAGGATATATCTCTTCTGATATATCTTTATCGCTCCCCTTCGGAACTGATGCACCTCCTGTTTCAGTGAGTTCGCCAGTTCCGCTCCCTACTCCTCTCGGAACTTACCCCAGTCCATCGGTTTGTGGCAGACAAGCCCCATGAGCTGGCCCATCGCCACTGCTCCACAATGTCCTGTGCCCGCTCCGTGCTCCTCCCGGAACTTGCCCCAGTCCATCGGCTTGTGGCAGACAAGGCCCATGAGCTGGCCCATCCCCACTGCTCCACAATGTCCTGTGTTCTCTATCACCCCCAAAGTGCCAATTTTTCTTAGTTTTATTTTAATTTTGTCTATGTTGCCCCCTGTGTGTGCTACCATCCTACCTACCTTCCTACTTCCTTCTTACTATGTACCCTATTACTACTATGGTATGCCTACATACCCTTTACTTTCTTACTATGTGGCGCTCTCGGTGCCCACAACACCTCTGCTACTACTTCTACGGTATACCTACATACCATACCCTTTACTCTCTGACTATGTGGCGCTTTCGGTGCCCACAACCCCTCTGCTACTACTTCTATTTTTTTTTTAACTCTTTAAGTCTCATTTATTCACATAGATAATAAAACGTTAATGTTAAACAATACCCACCACCAGCCGACGTTACTAGGCAACCAATATAAGAGGGAAATTTAAAATGAAATCCTTTGCCCGCCCCCAACACAGAAACAGTCTCTATGGTGTATGGAGCATACTACTGTATTTACCCCACCCTACCGAACTGCGCCAACACCCCAGGGTCTGAGTCCGCGTTAGCCAACCGGATCGATGAGTCGGTGACTGCCTCCCGCACCGGTCGCCTAGCAGCCGAACGGTACCCGCGTAAACACATTAATGACGACCTGAGGAGGGAGAAACTGATTCGCCGACGTACCCATGAGACGCACTCCGGATAGGGAACCTGCCGTTTGTCGGACAACTTCGCCGCCAGTCGTTTGACAAACTGATGGGCAGCTGGTGCCATTCCGCCGAAAGCAGAGAAAATTAAGGGAGTGAAGGTGGAGTGTTCCACCTCGCGTAATCTCTCCTCGTATTTCCGGCACTTCCTCGCCTCGTGGTGGAGATGGGCGGCGTCAATCGACATTGCCGCGTTGGTGTCTGCCAGCGGGTTGAACACCGACACGTCGATAAACATTTTCTGGTAACGATTGCCCCAGAATCCGCTCACCGACACGTCGAGCTGCGCCAGCTGGTCCGTCGAGGTGGAACGGAGGGAGAAGGCTACTACTTCTATGGTATACCTACATACCATACCCTTTACTCTCTTTCTACGTGGCGCTTTCAGTGCCCACAACCCCTCTGCTACTACTTCTATGGTATGCCTATATACCATACTCTCTCTACTACTACTTCTATGGTATGCCTATATACCATACTCTCTACTCTCTTACTACGTGGCGCTTTCGGTGCCCACAACCTCTACGGTACTATGTACCCTACTTAGTACTACGTACTACCTAATACTATTACTTTCTACTATCTTCCAACTTATTTATTATTTGCTTTATTATTTATTTTTATATTTTGTATGGGAAGGGCGTCTCGCCCTCATTCCCACCCCTCTCAGTCCAACATATTGGACGACTAAACTCTAAGGGCGATTCTTCCAGCAGGCACTCTCCCACTGCCCCCTGTAGGTCCTCTTATCCTTCGCCCCACTCTCCTTGTCAATTCCAACTCTCTAGCAATTGATTCTCCCTCCTCCACCACCCTAAAATCGGGTCTTTCAGTCGCCTTCTTGATTTCCTCTGGTCCCCTGGCAGCAAAATGCCACCCTTCATCTTGTCGTCACCTGGCGGTAGAATGAAAAGAAATCGAAAGAATATATAAAACAGAAAGGATAATAGTAATCCTATCCCTTTCCTCCCTGTCTTCTTATTTGATCTCCCCCTTTTCGGTATGCCTCTCAACCGGACCGTGTCTCCTCCGGACACTTCTCCGGACATCTCGCCATCCACTCTTCTCCATCATCATACTGATACTTGCTGGGAACATCCTTGTTCCATCCCATCATCTCTAAGTCTTCCGCGTCGAATCCATTCTCCTCCGCCCACTCTCTTGCTGTTGCTTCCCCTCCTAACTCATCTACCGACGGTATTTCTCTGGAACTATCCTCTATCCTTTCACCACGCTCCACTATGCGTGATTCCAGATCCATACCCAACTCCTGGTATCCTTCCTTGGGCCACTTCTCACATGGGACCTCCCCATCGCCCATCTCTGGTTTCTCCTCTACGTCCTCAACAGTGCCTGACAGCATGCACCCTGATGTCTCGGACATACCAAAGGGTGTCCTCATCTTAATTGGGCCAGTCCATCCAAATGGCATGAGAATGGCCATCGGGTCTCGCTCCCTGTCATTGCCGAATATGGTCTGAAGTCTCTCGTGGGCTGTCGGGCAGTCCATGCCGACTATGAGAGATACTTTCGGGACGTCCAACTCGGGCACGGAGAAATCGATGTTGTCCAGGTAGCGATATTGCTCTACCTCGATCTTCGTCGGTCGCCTGGCGTTGATATGGATGGGTTCCATTTTATATTCCATTTCATATATAATATGGATGGGTTCGATGGTAGCCCCATAGCCGCACCCTGGTGTTATCGCTGATATCTCGCAACGCCCCGTTCTCATTCTCATGACCTCGTCCTTATTGGAGATGCGGTTACCGCCATCTTGCTAGGCCTCGTCTG
This sequence comes from Nemertoderma westbladi, assembly GCA_032718475.1. Classification (NCBI taxonomy): domain Eukaryota; kingdom Metazoa; phylum Xenacoelomorpha; order Nemertodermatida; family Nemertodermatidae; genus Nemertoderma; species Nemertoderma westbladi. Next base: position 21,742 of record JAUCBJ010004828.1, on the reverse strand, counting down.
TAACCCTATCCTTTCGGCCACCCAACTCTCCATTAACGTGAATGCTGCTCCACTATCAACCAACATTAGTGTTGTGGCCGATAGCCCATCCTTTCCTGTTATTCTCACTGGTACTACCCTGAGTAGTACTGTCCTCTTTTTCCTTGCTCCCGTCGTGCTCGTAGCCATAGTTTGGCCTCCAGTCTCATCAGTCTCGTCGTATTCTATCGGTGTTTCTCTACACTCTCCGAATCTGTGTCCTTCTACCACGCATCGATGACATAGTTCGTTTGTATCCGCGTATGCTACCCAATCTTGTTTAGGCAACACTTGCCAATGCTTACAACTCATGGTCTTATGGGTTCCATCCCTATGCAATTGACACTCGTATCCTGGATTGTAGCATTCCTTGTATAGCCCTTCACGTATAGCGCGTAGATTCATATCTACCGGTTTAGTGTTTTGGTTATTTGGACTCGGCCTACTGGGGGTGTTGGGATTATATTTGTTCGTGTTGTTGTTTTGTTTCTGTCCCTGCCACGGTGTGGCCCTACTTCCAGCTGCTTATGGACTACAAGTCCCCAGCATGGCCGCATGCAGTAGCGACTGTCTCACTCTCTGGAATGCATCCGCCGGATTATGTTTGGGTTTAGGCCTGTTGTATTCAGTTCTCGGCGCCCTCCATAGACTATCCTCGCTGTAGACTGGGTCTGTGATTAATTCCGCCTCATAATTGAGGAAGTTCTACATTTCCTCTAGGCCTGGTTCCGCACCTTTCTTTTCCCGGGTGGAGAAGGCGATCTTTCTCCACTTGTTTCTTAGCCAGATCGGTAGTGCCTGCGCTATTGTGGTGATGTTATTCGATGCGTTGAGTTCATAAGGCGCATCTAAGGTCTTCAGCACAATCAGCGCCTTTTCGAGTTTATTCGCGAAGGTCTTGATGCTGACAGGGTTGTCCTGTAGTCCACCTGATGTAATTCCCCTTAAGGTTTGTCAGATGATCTTAGCAGGATGTTCGAATTCCCTGTCTAGGGCCCGCCATGCAGTCGTGAATCCACCTTCGATACCTTGGTACTGCCTTACGATGTTGTATGCTAACCCCCCCCCCCCCCCCGTGTATTTTAGGCACTCCGCCTGCGTCAGGTTCTTTATTACTATTTCGTTACTGTACATACTTCGGAATTGCAGATATTCCTCCGGTTTGCTTCCATCGAATTTGAATGGCTCCACTGGTGGCAGCTCGATCCTGGTCTTAAGCGCGTCAATGAGTGTCGCCATTCCCATCGCTTGTACTTCTAGTGCACTCGATGGATGCTGTACAGATTCCCCTGCTACTGGGTGCCGTTCACCCGTTGGGCCTGTCGACCTCTTTTGTGTTGGATATATCATTGGGGGTAACGGTCCCCTCCATATCTCTGTATCACACGATTTATTTTGGTCCGAGGGGTTTGGGGTTTTTGTTCTTGGTTGAGTATATTGCTGATATTGTAATGGGGGAATGTCACCCTGCCCCCCCCCCCCCACCGGTGTTATATTTGTTATTGGGGTTGATGTTACCATGATAGGGCCCATACATCTATCGGCAATAGCTCCCCCATCCCCAGGGTATATGTTATATCCTTGCATATTATAGTTAAACTGGTGTGCAGGTACCAGTATAGGCCTATTCACTCCTTGCCTATCTACCGGTATGTATGCTGCGACTTCCGGATCTAATCCCATTGTCCGCGCTACCCTATCGCCTACACTATCTCTTCCAGCATGGCCTATAGATGTGCAGTAAGGCCTACAGTATGTCCTGCAGTCTGCCTGTGTCCTTCCGGTCCGGAGTTTAATCTTCTCGAATATTCCATAAAGTCCTCCCCGCGACTACCGTTCTCTCGATCGGCAGCTATGTCCCATCGGGAAGTTTCTCTTCGATCCCCTCTCCTGTCCTCGTCCTCGCACCGGTACATCCTGTACCCTTCTCCCAGTGTGTGGTATATCTCACCAGGCTGCGTCTCTCCGGGCGACGGCAGTCTCCCGGAGTTCGACCCCACTGACTCTCTAACTCCATCTCTACTACCGACAGTTCACTGTCCGTCCTTCCTCTCCGGTTGCTCGTAGCAACGTTTCTTCTATTCTCTTCACTTCTTCTCTCTTCAGTGTAGCGATCCCCTTCGTGAGATCTCGCTTGGACCTCCCATTCTCCACTGTTCTTCTTCCGTGTTCCGACTGGGCTCGACGTCTTGTCGCTTGCCCGCTCACGCTCCTGGGGATACTCGCAATCCCCCTACTATTCTCTGTCGTCGGGTGCCGCGGTTCACCTAACTCGCCACACGCATTGTCCGCCAACACTTGCGGGGCATTCTCTGCCCCCCCCCTCTCACCACTAATCTCTCGTGGTGGGGTGCCCATAGCCCCCCCCCCCCCATTTGCCACCTCATACTTCGCTACCTCCTACTTCGCTTCTACGCCCCTCTCTGCTCGACGCACTATCTCTATCCTGGCTGGGTCTACTCACCCCCGCCTCTCCCTGTGCGACTGCGTGGCCTTGCAGGCTCCCGTTGGGTTGACTCACCCCCGCTACTCCCTGTGCGACTGCGTGGCCTTGCAGGCTCCCATTGGGTTGACTCACCCCCGCTACTCCCTGTGCGACTGCGTGGCCTTGCAGGCTCCTGTTGGGTTGACTCACCCCCACTACTCCCTGTGCGACTGCGTGGACTTGCAGGCTCCCGTTGGCCGGACCACCTGTCCCCCTACGTTCGTATTAATTGCACCGTTATTAATAATCTTATTAATTTCCTCGGGGTTATTATTTAACGTAATATTGTTACCTAAATTATTTAAATTATTTTGTTCAGAATTAGGGTTATTATTTGGATTATTTTGCACATTTAAATTAGAATTATTATTTGGATTATTTTGCACATTTAAATAATAATTATTATTTGGATTATTTTGCACATTTAAATTAGATTTATTATTTGGATTATTTTGCACATTTAAATTAGAATTATTATTACCGGGTAAAATACTATTTCCTGCAACAAAGGTTTGATTAGGATTGTCTATTACGGTACTATTAATATTAATTCCTTCTAACGTATTATTATTACCCCCCCCCCCCCCGCCCGTACGGTTACACCAGTCCTGGGTCTGTCGTCTGGTACCTGTAAGTGGGGTATTAACAAACGTTTCCATTACTTCTGGCTCCTCGTAAACACTACCCGAACCAGCCTCACTCTCCGATAATCCCAACTTTGCCAGTTCTAACTGGCGCTTTTGCTTCGCCTGGAATTGCATAAGTCCCCTCAACTGGGTATGCATATCATATCATCCTGCATACGCTTTCCCGCTCTCTCTCTCTCTCTGTCCTCTCTCAAACTTTGGACGGCCAACTCCCTCTCTCTCGCCTCCCGCTCTCTACGCCGGTTCATTTCCCTCTCTACCCTCGCTGTCTCTTTCGCTTCTTGCTCTTTGCGCTCTTTCTCTACTCTCGCCGCCCGCTCCTCGCGCTCATTTATCTCTCTCTCCTCCCACTCCCTGCAGTTTCTCGCCATCCTCTCGGCTCTCTCTCTACATTCCCTCGCTAACTCTTTCTCTCTCTCTCTCTCTAATAATGCAGTTCCCTCATCTAGTTGCCTCTCCAACTCCTTCTGATCCAGCGCCACAATGTCTAGTTGATACGCCAGATCTATCTCTAACACCCTTCTTGCTTTTGCGGAGGATGTAGCGGACTCATCGGTCACGACAGACTCCCGTCTCCTCTCTGTCCTACTAACTTTCCCTCGCTTTCTGGGGTTCTCGCTAACCAACGACACCGAATCCTCGGGGTTAACCTTGGGTTCGCCGTCGTGCGGGTCTGCCCATCCCACTAACTTAATTCCCCTTGCATCCACTAAGTAAGGCCCTATGTACACTTCGTCTGGCTCCATTACCCCGGACCGCCACAATTCAAACAGTTCCATGGCGACCCCCCTCGCTCTCTCACTCGCCAGTTCTCCCTGTCCAAAACGGACTAAATAACGAAAATGTTTATTCGACTCACCTAGCCTCTGGTATAGTTTAGGCTGGTCTACCTTTCTCTCCTCCTTGGCCTCTTTGAGTAGTTTCTTGGTGGCGTTGTAGGCCCATCGTAGCCGATCACTCGTCCCGACATCCTCTTCGTCGACTCTACCTTCTCTCCTCGTCCGGCGTCGTACCGGCGGCCCCACCTTCGCCGTTCCGGTGGGCCGTCTGTCACCCTCGGCCTGTGGCTGGCCGGCGACTTCGGTACTCCAACTGCCGTCGTCGTCATCCCTCGTTGGCGAATCCGGCGTGGCAGGTCAATACCATCTCGTTGCGGCCTCTCAGATCGTTTGGTTGGTGTCGTCCGGGGTCTGCGGCGGCGTTCTCTCTCCCTCTGATAATCGGGGCTCCAGTTGGCTCATCTTGCTGTGTCTTGTTGCGGTCACAGTTTGCTTTAGTTGGTCAGTTTATGACTGTGATGGGATCATAGATCCCAACCGGGTTAGATATGTACGCGTCACCGTTTCGCTGGAGCTGCTGTACTATGGTCGTTTTGGCCGAAGGCCGTCAGGGAAATAAGAGAGTTTGTGCTTCTCAATATTAATCTTCCGAAATGATAATAGCACAGAACTATGTATGTAATGAATATCACGATACAAAATAACAGCAGAAAATACAACACAGATATTAATCGGTTATGTTGGTAGCAGTGACGGTCATAAACTATGACCAGTCTGCAACTCTGTGATTAGTGAACTGACCGGTAAATCAGTAATACAGAATAATATATGATGGATACACACACACAGATATTGGTTTCACGTCTTACTGTACTTGGCATTTCTGTACCCAGTGGATGCTTTCCTATCTCTGATCACGTGCTTCCCTCCCTGCTATTGGCTAATATACTAATTGTCACTTTGGCACTCCCTGTGAGTGTTCCCCCCCGCTGCTAGCCTCTACTAGCTGTGTTCTCACTCAGAGGTGCTTTGACCTCTCACCTCTCTCTGTGGCTTTAGGGCTTGTGTCGCCCCCCCTCCCCCAAAGTTGGTTATGAGGCGAGATTATTATTGGTAATCTCGTATCCCCAACTATATATTGATAAAATGCCACTGGTCCCATTCTAAGGTGGATAATGTAATGGAATTGAATCCGCTTACATCTTTTTTAGGTCGATATTTAAAGGATTTTTCCAGGAGAACGGCAAAAGCTCAAACACTTCTGTTTGAACGATCTTGTAGATGATCCGAGCGCCCACAGCAGATAAATATTTGGCAAAAATCTGTTTATTAATTAATTAGAAATTAGCGATTAAAGATTTCTAATTGATTTTTCTCGAAAAGTATTCTTATGCAATTTTTACATATTCCATTGAATTCACAACCCTCACAAATCCGTGTAACGCAAGAAACAAGGTGACACAATCAATTGATATTGTTGATGGGTTTCAAAACTTTGTGCTACAGTAGCACCAAATTTTGCACCCATACTTCCGAAAAAATACAAGTTTGATATGTCTAGTTATTATATAAATATTTATTCCATTGAATTCAGAGCCCCAATAAACCTCGAAAATGTAAGATATGAGTTGTCGCAATCAATTGAACTATTGAATGAATTTTCAAAATTTCTTGCTGGCACCAAATTTTCGAAAAATACAACGTTGATATGCCTGGTGCAATTCGTATATATTCCAACGAGACCAGAACGCCTAAAACCCCTATTGCCGAAAAAACAGCTTCAAACAATAAATTTACAAAATTGACATTTCAAAATTTGGGGCTGGCACCATATTTGGCACCCCGCCGCTAAAAAAAGTTTCAAATTTCTAGCTTATTTTATATGAATTCCTTTTACAGTAGTTAGTTTCAGTTAGTCTTTTAGTTAGTGGCGTTAGTTTCAGAGGGGGAGGTGTTATATTGACTGTACAATGTACAATGTATACTGTGTTGAAAGAGCATCGAAGTAGAAAAGGTGAGCATGTAATAGGCCTATTTGAGCAAAACTCATCATGCATGCACACGCTCAAATAGTTATTACAACTTTAGTGTCTGCAGGCCGTACATGGCCAAACATACTGTACAATAGGCCAAATATACAATATTGGTATACTGTATGTAATTGAGCTGCTCTCTAGTTTCATCATAAATATTATTCCAGAACATGAAATTATTTGCAACACCAGGAGAAACAAGACAACACATACAGACATAATAAAATAGGCCTACTGCTGTTCAATATTCAAAGGGGGAAACAGGACGCAATAAAAATTAATCCCTCTCCAGGGGAAATTGTACGCAAATAACAGCTGAATACTCTCAAAAATAATACTACAACCTATTCTGCTGTGTTTAGTATATTTTTTGGTTAAAATAACGTGCCACTGTAACCTGCTCCTTTCCCTAAATTGAGAATTTAACATTGAAGCGGGATATTAATTCGCCAATATGGGATTTGCGTCCAGTTTCCCCCCCCCCTGTCTCTCAATAATACAATACATAATATGATTTGCTGAAGATCACTATTTTCACTTTTGTTTCATTATTTCGTTATATATTTTATTAAAGAATTTAGCCACAAAAAGATCCAATATAAGAATAAAATTACGTATTACATGGGAAGGAAACATACAGTACAGTAGCAAATTTGTTCAATATTCTCTTGACTCTAGTGTGTATATTAAACTCGCTGGCGCTTGGTAAATAAATTACCACAAGAATAGTGGCAAAAGGTTCTACATTTTTCCCAAGTACTGTATTAAATTACTGGTCCCGTGGAGCTGCGGGAGGTTCCTCACGTGGGACGCGACGGTGGCGGACTCACTGGCGCCCAGCCACCTCGCCCAGACGCTATCCGCCGGAGGCCGCACTGCAGAGGAAGCGGAAACTCTAAAGATGCGCAAGTACCAAGAACTCATGGACTAGGGCTACCTCTTCCACCCGGTAGCCTCCACGACCATTGGCCGCCCCGGCCCAGAAACATCCGAGTTCCTGAAGGAGATTGGGGCAAGACTCCACTCTGTTACCCAGGAGCTCCGATCTCACCACTTCCTCCTGCTGCAAAGGCTGGCAATCGCCATCCTGGTCGGCAATGCGGCCTCCATTATGGGGACCATGGACCCCTAACAACGAGGGACTCTACGAGTTGGTCCATGGTCCCTAATACCCCACCACACCCCCCTCCCCCACCCGATGGAACAGACTTACATACACCCCCCCCCCCCCCTCCCCAATGAAACAGATTAACTTACACACACCCCTAGCTTTCTTATTATGTATTATATTGTATTAATTGCCTGTTACTGATGTTTGATTGGAATTTAAAGAGGAATGCAGCAGGGATCGCAGTGGTGCTGCCAATCTGGCATTACTCGCTATAGTTGCTGCACATCAGGACGATGCGGGTGTAATAAAGCGCGGCGTCCCTGTATTAGCTGCGCACAGTTCCTTGCAGGAGGATGCAAGAACTAATTTACAATAAGCCCGAGTCCCAATACACTTTTCCTCCCCAAATGACACATTGAATATCACGGATCCCGGGCTCCCAGAGAGCCAAACTTCATTCAACTCACTAAGTGAGACATTGGTACCTATGCCAACAGATGCAGAGAAGGGATTTAATGACAAGAGCCTATGGGGCCAGTTTGGTCGGTAAAGGGGCCACCCCAGACATCCTTCTACACCATTGGAGATGAGCTACACAGTTGAATGGTTCTAAATACCGTTTACCGGGTGGCGCTGTTGGGCGTGATGTTGTTGCGCTGCTGGCTTCGGAAACGACAACCTTCATATCTGGACTACAACACAATGCAGCCAATGCCCGGTCAGAGAGAATCCTGCTTGCGGACTCACTTCTCCACCACCGTGACCCAAAGGTAATTAAAGGTGCTGACATCCACCGCCTCCTCACCCGCAGAATCAGTCTGTGGCAATCGGGGCAACTGGAAGCCCCCCTCCAGGAGGCGGAATGCTGCTCCTTGAAGTTTGGCCCTGGGAAGAGGGTCGGTTGACGCCAGCCAGCTGATGAGAGAGAACACACCATCTATGTGTTCACTCACTGTAAAAGCTTCTGTGGGATATAACTGGCCCCTTTGCTTCGCAATCCAGTTTCCCCCCAGGCGCTGGAATACTCTAAAAAAGGTTCTCTAACTGTATATATATTCCCCTCGCCCGCAAGGTACCGTTACAGGTGTTTTAACGGACATAAAAGTCATTCTGCTATATACGTGTTTTAGCGGACATGGTAAGGCAAAAAACCCGCAATACGGCAAATACTTTTACACAGCTTAGCCGTGATGATTCAGATTACGACATCTAGCAGCTGGTTGCTTAAATGGAAACAGCCATTGGACGCATGGTTCTTTGTTTGGCTTCAGCCAATCAGAGCGATTCTCTCTGTTGATGTGGAGCTTTGAGCCGATCATACTGGGATTGTTCAGTCTTACAGTTTTTTACTGATACTTTGTTGTTATTGCTGTCTAGGCCAGAAACAACGGCTCTAGAAAGAAACATTAGTAGGCTTAAGATTATAGAGCGTATGACTGTTATCAATTCACGGTTCATAACAACTCACATATCGGTCCATATCAGTGCATATCATATCTTAACCTACCGTCTTAATGTTTTACTGTTGTCATATCTTATATCAGTGGATTGAATATTATTTGGAGAACATTTATAAAGAACCCAAATTTCCCAATTTTCTTGATACACTACAGGTTAGAGAGGCGGGTTATATATATAGCGATTGCGACTTGTATTATTGTGGTGTGTATTGAATTTAATGCTATTTGATAAGCCCTACATGAGTCCGTTGCTATTCTCTTTATATATGATAAAATTCATTGACGGTCGGCAAATTAGTGAGCAGTATTGTGCGTTACCGGTAGTGTGCATGATTGTGGCTGATAACTAAGCATTTCCTAAAGAATGCGCCTCATACGTGAATCATAAGCCTTACCGACTTACCGTTGTGATTAGTATAAGTCATATCTCTGTTTACTTAGATAGAGCGCCACGTCCTAAAAGGAACTGTTAATATTTCCTGAAAGTGAATAATATTAGTCAGAAATTAATTATTAACGATCAATCGAATAATACAATACCGTAAGCTTCACTGCAATAATAATCTAAGCCGACAGAATCCAGTCTCCCGGGATTATCCAGCGGGTGAATGGACGCGCACTGGGCTGGCTTCTGCTAATGTTGTGTTTATTGGTATTAAATATTGTCATCTTCTAGAGTCGATTTATAAACCAAAAGACATATAAATTTTGGCAGGTTAAACTGCTAAAGGTCTTCCAAAAGCGCGTACAATAACAGTCATTGACTTTATTGCAGTAAGCAATAAAGTTGAAAGTACCGGTCGACCGGTAAACCTGAACCGGTACTTCTGTAGGTCAGTAGGCCCAACTGCCAGAACCGGTACTGCTGTAGGTCCGTAGGTCCAACTACCAGAACCGGTACTTCTGTAGGTCTGTAGGCCCAACTGTCCTAACCGGTACTTCCAGTACAAGTACATTAGTATTATTTCGATTGTGATCTATAGTATATTGTAGGCTACCAGAGGAATAGGGATTGATCACCCCTCATTCTTTTGTATAGTTTACTTATTTCTGTCAGTTTTATTTCCTAGTAAGTTAATATTGAGCTGAAGACGTGTAAGTCTGCTCAGATTGTTCAGATAATTGTAGGCCAGACTGTTGTCGGATTGTTGTTGGGTTTGGAGAGATTACGGCGTGTGTAGAGTTTGTCTGATAAAGTGCCGTTAGTAAGTTGGGGCAGCCATATGCTGCAAGGTCAATCCCCTCTTAAAGAATAAGTCGTACTACCGTGTTAGAACGCATACTAACTAACTATTTCAGAATCTGCATATACTGTAGTTTATTTAGGCTTGATCGTAGTCTGCCAGCGTTTTGGCCTGTGTTTGTTTGTGTGGTCTGTTCAGGTACCGTAATAGTTATTACTCAGATATTTTGTAGGCTGGATTGTTGTCTAGCTATTATTAGGTCTGAAGAGATTGCTGCGTGTGTAGAGTTTGTCTGATAAAGCTCCGTTAGTAAGTTGGGGCAGCCATAGCGGTAAGGTCAATCCCCTCTTAAAGAATAAGTCGTACTACCGTGTTAGAACGCATACTAACTAAATATTTCAGAATCTACACGTACGGTAGTTTATTTAGGCTTGGTGGTAGTCTGCCAGCGTTTTGGTTTGTATTTGTTTGAGTATTCTGTACGGGTAGCGTAATATTTATTATTCAGAGTTTATGCGATTATTCGCAACATTCATGTCCCCAAGTTTATTCCTACAGTAATTGTGTTTGTTACACATACCGTTATAGTTAAATTAACCCCGGTACTACACGGGCTGCTTGGCGTAGGAAAAGACTGGTGACTTTGTGCTTCGGTCACTCCAGCAGATGCCGTGGTTCTTTTAACTGTTCAAGTATATTTAACTGCTGATTATTTGTTATACCAGTACTTGTACCTAATTTAGGGTTTAGTGTACAGTGCTTTCTGAAGTAATTAGTGTGTAGGCAGTATATTTGTGTTGTAAAGTGGTTGATAGGCACATTCGTTAGCTCTATTAACTTCCAGGTAGGAACACTCCGTGATACATAACGTAGTACCTATAGAGATACGGCTATAGGTCGTCAGGCGGTGGTATTTTCTTATCTGGACAGTGCAATATATTTACTACTACTTATTATTTAAATACCGTAGTATTCTGTCAGTTGTAATAACCAGAAATCTAACCCTTTGTTAGGCTGGTTTGTAGACTTCCTGTAAAATTACCCTAAAAATCTCGTACGTAATATTTTTGTTGTGTTTAATAAGAGATTTAATCTCACCCATATCGTAAGTAATTTGTAGTATTAAGTAACTTAGGTAAATTAGAATTATCAGTTTTAGTGTCCAATAAATAGCACTTCACTGAGAGCGCACAGCTTCTGTGTAGTGAACCCCAGAAATAATAACATTTATTTCAAATATTGACAAAACCCTTTTAAACGGGTATATAAAGATTATAAATCAACTCAAACGATTTATAAATAGTAGGCCTGCCATACAACAACTAGGTCTCAATATCAGTTGGACTGCTGCTTAAATAACGGTAATAAAGTAAGTTAAAGTAACCAAGTAACCCTAAAATATTCAGAAATTCAATTATTCTAAAATAATTGACATACCGGTATTTACCATAGGCTTATTATATTTATTTCTATAAATTTGTGCTGAAATCATACCGGTACTCTGTAATTAATTATAGTCCAGAATTATACTTATATACTATAAGTGTAGGCTGTATACCGGTATTCACGATAGGCCTATTATATATTTATATATATTTGTGCTAAAATTATATACCGGTACTCTGTGACAAATCTAGTCTGTAATAATACTTATATATATTATAAGCATACCGGTATTCTAATATATTATATATATATCACGCTACACTGAGTAGCAGTATCGGTAATTAATTACTAGGCTAACAGTGATACTGAATTACTAGACTTGCTTTAACTGTAATATAGCAGTAGGCATTCAACTGTACAATCAAACATGGCTGACACAAGGCAAACTCTGTCAGATAGTCTCCTAGAAACAACAGCCTGTTTCTCAGATCAAAGTGTAGAGAATCCCAGACCGAGGTCTGAAACCCCTCATACTGTAAGAAGGGCAACCCCTGCAGTGGTTGTGTCAGAACCTAGGTTGGTAGAAAAGATTTCGCAATTTGCGAAGTTAGTGAAGCGCCGTTGGTCTGCCATAGGCACTCGGGCCCAAGTCAAGCGGGATCAAGAAGAAGCTATAAAACAGCAGCAACCTCCTAGCCAAGAACCTAGTTCTCAGCGGCCCGATAGCTCCAGTAGTTCGGATACTGTTGAGCGGACGCCCGAACGCGGAGCGAAGATGGCGGATACGGTTTATGATGAGCGGCCAACCTATGAAGAATCAACCGACGCCACTTCTTCTCAAGTGGAAAGTGAGGTGGAAAGCGAAGTGGAAAGTGAGGTGGAAAGCGAAGTGGAAAGCGAGGTGGAAAGCGAAGTGGAAAGCGAATTAACATCAGCAGAGAAGCCGCGAACTAGAGACGCTATCGACATTTATTTGTCCGACTATCAGCGATTCCTAGGAGACGAAGAGTTGAGGAGACGGCTGTCTGGACTTTCCCCTAATAGTGAAGGAACCAAGCTTGTGTTGGACTCAATCGATGCTGAAATGTTAGCTGCAAACCAAGCTGAATGTGATGAAAAACTCCGCCTCGTTAGAGTCCAAGAAGAACAAGTAAAGAAAGAACTGATAGAGAAAAGAAAGGTAGCAGCAGCAGCGGCGGCGGAAGCAGAAGCAGAAAAAAAAGAAGCAGAAGCCGAAAGAAAGGCAAAAGCGGCAGAAGCAGAAGCCGAAAGAAAGGCAAAAGCGGCAGAAGCAGAAGCAGAAAGAAAAGCGGCGGAAGCCGAAAGAAAGGCAACAGTGGCAGAAGCAGAACGGAGAGCGTCTGAGGAGACTATCCAACTAGAGTTGGAAAATCTGCAAGAGACGCAAGACAGTATAAATAAACAGTTTACTGCTAATCAGATGCAGATGATGAGAAAATCTACTCCCAAGCGCCAGGGATACACATCCTCGGAGGAAGGCGATACTACCGATCCTGAAGGCGGAGGAAATAGATCCCATCTAAGTAGGCGTAGAAAAACATCTTACCGTCGCAAATTGCCTGATTTGCCCCCAGCTGTTAGAAGACAGCTAGCTAGCACAGACTTGAGTAGTATAGAACCTACAGCCCAAAGTATTAAGGTCCAAAGACTCTCTACAATAGTTGATGAGCCTGAGATAATTAGGCCTGTCGTTCCCAAAGTCACTTCTGTGTTAGAGACCCCTGTACTTCCAGAGCTTAACTCTAAATTCTCTTTACATAGTACTACACTGCCTGTACCCGGTGGAGCAGTCCAAGGGAATATCCCTGTCCAGATAGCAGAGAGAGAAATCAAAAATTTGTCTCCCGTCGTCCCGCGTCAGCCCGCTACTATGTTGGCGACTCCCGCTTCGGTGGTTGAGTGGGTGGAAGAGGGACGGCGGGGGATGAATCTCCTGCTAGGACAAATGCAGGAGACTGTCCACCAACTTAAGGGAACAGTGAGAGAAGGTAGAGCAGAGTTGCAAGAAGTGCAGCAAAGTATCGCGCTAGAACGCGACAAATTAGTCAATATACAAAAGGGCATACCAATACCCCCTGTAACATTGTGTCAACCTGTTAGGTCTGAAGTATTACATGCGCAAGGTGTGGAGCCTACACGCATCTATACTGCTAGTGAAGTTGAAACTCCTATAGCAAACCCTATTAAGGGTGATTATAGACCTGTTATTAATGATATTCCCTATAGACCTGATAATGATCCGATAAATTTATATACCGATAATTCGATATTAAATAACACGATGGCCCAAGAAAGCTTTACGCGTCAGATGGCTAGAACAGAAGCCCGCCAAGCGGTCAAAGTGGGAGAGATCGTCAAATTCAATGGAGATGAGATGAAATGGTTACCTTTCAACGAATATTACAAAGATAGCATACAGAACTCTGTACTATCTAACGGAGAGAAACTTAGATTCCTCATCAAGTGCTTGGAAGGACCTCCCAAGTTAATGGCGTTAAAGTTTATTGGACATCCAGATGGATTAAGACAAGTTTGGGATACATTAAACATCAGGTATGGTAACAAGGATAACATAGCTAAGTATTTGTATGCAAAATTAGTAGCCCCCCGACACTTCCTTAGTAGCGGGATTATAGAGTTTTCCGATGAAATTCAAGAGATCTGTAGACAACTGGACTGGTTTGGTAAGTCGCATGAATATCAGAGTTCCATGGTCATTGGAGCCGTAGTCTCTACTTTACCAAAGGGTGGAGTATGTACGCGCTGGGACAAGAAAGTGTTGTACATGAATGAACAACAACGACGAAGCCCTACCATGGCTGATCTCATGTCCTTCTTAGATAGTGAAGTAAAATTACAACTCATAAAGCAGTCCAGAGAGAAAACATCGGAAAATAAGGTAAGTGAGAAACCCGTTTCTAGGAGAAGGATAATACCAGTGTGTTATACTGACGACGGCGAAAGCCAAGCTTCTCAAGAAGAAGACAGCGGGAAAGACACCGAGAAATTTTACTATGTTAACAAGACCTCAAAGGACGTAAGTAAATCTAAAGCTCGAACCCATGACAGGAGAGAACAGGTTGCTAAGACTCCTCCTCAGTCTCCTAACAGAGTACACGGAAGAAAGCCCGAAGAAAGAACGAGAGTGCATAACGTTACCCAAGGTAAAGTGAGTAACATTAAACCAAAATGTGCGCTGTGCGATGGGCCCCACCGTTTGAGTGCGTGTGCGGAATTCCTAAAGAAATCCCTGGTAGACAGACGTGAAGTCATGTGGGATAAGCGGTTATGCTATAACTGTCTCAGACGCGGACACCAGCGGCGAACCTGTTACTCTGACGCAAGGTGTGCTAAGTGCGGCGCGGAACATCATAGCTTGTTGCACACGGAATTCGAACGAAACAGCCCGAGTCAGGTAAGTGAGCCCAAATCACATGTCCAATTCAGTGATGTGAACGACACTGACCAAAGTTCTGAGTGGGAAGGATTCTATACGGACGAATTCTCCGACGCCAACGAATCCTGTTACCTAATAAATACCGCAGTGTATCGAGCACTTACTTACGAAAAGGACACCGACAATGAGTTCTCCCCAACTAACTTTGACAGACAACCATCCTGGAAACCTTCAACTTCCAACGTAGGAATCAGAGAATTTCCTGTAGTGCAGGTAAGAGTTCAGGGTCCTAACAAAAGTTACATAGTGAATGCCCTCCTTGACTCCGGCAGTACAGGAACATTCATCGATCAAGAATTAGCCGAAGACATCTTTGCTGGACAACCCAAATTCCGAACTAAGTTAAATATGTCAGGAGTTATACAGGTTTGGAAATCTACCATAACGGCAGATTACTATGTAGGTGCGTTGTCCACCCCACAGGATAAATTAGGAGAACAAAGTATAAGGTCAGTAAAAATGGTAGCTATAAAGAACTTCGCTAATACCCAAGTAGAGCCTTATAACTGGTACGAGGACAAGAGCATCCAACAACTTAAAATACCTCGATTCCAGACGGATTATCCTGGAATGCAAATACTTATCGGCCAAAACGCGCACGAGGCGCTCGAGACATTGGAAAAACGACCTGCTCAACCGCAGCCACTGCAAACCTATGCGGTAAGAACTAGAGTAGGTTGGTACTTTACTGGCCCTTCCCGCAGAACTCTCGAAGAGAGACTACCACCAGAAAGAATATGCCAGATAAATGGTTGGGAAGTGGAGAGCAGTGAAGTGGACGAACTAACTGAGGGAACACCATACTCCTCAGATAATGACGATATTAACTCCAATGAAGATCAATGGAGACATCGCCCCGAGATGATTAATCTAGCCGACATCGCTTCCAGAGGAGCGACTCCTCAAGAACGGATAGATACTCCCGGCTGGTTAGGTGGACCCGACTCCCTAAGTAAAGAAGAAGATGAATGGCTTCCTCATCTTACCACGGCGGAGAGTAGACAGGCCAAGGGAGCGGAGAAAGTAACACGACAACCCAATCACCCAGCTGGTCGTTTATGTTTACTGGAAAGAGACCAAAAACTGTCCGGAAACTATGGAAGGCAAGATACTCTTCCTACGACCACTTCCCTAATCCGACAAATATCTAGGGACTCCATAACGTAATAACATATGGAGTGGGTGTGTGACTATATCATTTTATATTTGTTTTTTATTTTATATTTATGTATGTATTATTACGTAATTTTATTATAATCGTTTTCTTTAATTTTATTTAGTAGAATGTTATTTTAGCGATTATTTAGTAGATTAGTGCAATATATTAGTGTTTATTACGTACGTAATTACTTATAATATATATTTAGTGCGACGGCAAGAAATAATTATTTTTTTCTTTCCTTACTGTCCGTATTATATTATAAATGCGAGACTATAGTAAGATGACATGTCAGTACTTATTAAAGTACAATAAAGCCACTACTATATTTAAGTATTATTGGTAGGCAGAGTATTAGGAATGCAAAGTTCAGATCCTCGTGTCTCGGCTAAACCAAGCTCTGGGTAGACCTTGGAAACGACTTGCCTCTTCACACTGACATTGCTTCGTGCGATATTGCTCTTCTACCTTATATTAAATAATACTTAAAGTAGCGTGATGTCCCTCTAACAGTAGCGTAAAACGCAAATAAATCTGTTAAACTTTTTGACCATCTGTAATTCTAGTCGATTAAGATATCGCGGCACCCACCGATATACTTGAAAGACAAATTCTAGAATCAGTGGTTAACGTCCCCAGACAAGCTCTGGAATAAATCGGTGCCCATCTTAAATATTAATTTAATATTTAGTAAAATCTGTAAAATTCAGATCCGTTAACAATTCTAGTCGATTAAGATATCGTAGCACTTACCGATACTCTTAAAAGACAAATTTCATAGAATTAAGGATCCTATGTCCCCAGACCTGCTCTGGAATCAACTTATGTCAATTTTAACATCAAATAATAAAATTCACGGGAATAAATTTAAATTCATATTTTAAATGAATTTCATAAATTGTCATTTTGTACAATTTATAACATTCCCAAAATTCCATTAATTAATAGATCATGGGAGCGGAGATTCATCCTATTGAGTGTATTAGAGTGCGAGAATCTCCAACATATAGTCAATAGCCGATAAAATGAATAAAATCATGCATAAAGAGGATATTGACAATTAAAGAATTATTATTAAATAGCATCCCAGATCTGTATGCATGAGAATTACCCTAATTCTACCGCTAGCATTCCATAATGTCACCATAGCAACACCCACGCTAGAATTAGAAGCAAGTTAAAAGAACAATAAAAAGCTTATCCCATTGCATAGCATAGAGAATATAGCACACTGTTAGTATCCAAGGATACACAGTAATAACGTGACATTCTGGAAGGCACTGACTAACGGACAAATGGCCTGTATGTGTACAATTGGTGACAGTTGTGTGGAATTTGTGCGTTTGTAGGTGAATGTTACTGCTAAGGTGTGTTTACAGTAGCTAGTCGCAATTGTGAAAGTAACCCAACTCTCCTATAGAAAGAACCTAAAGTGGATTCAAGCCTTTGGGACGGACAGTGGAGTGACTTGTGCCGGTTATCGTTGTCGTAATGTTGCTACATGTTGGCGTAAACACCGCGACAACGGTACATCGGCGCTGAGGATCCCACTGTCCGGGGGCAAAGAGAGGTGGGCAGCGACGTCCGCTCGCCTAAACATAAACTCATTTCGATATTAACAAACTCAGATAGCAGATATGACGGAGTTGATAGAAGATGATCTTGGTATCAAGGAGCGATATACTCTACCTTTGCAAGCATTTGTGGATAGCTTAATACGCGGTGAAGCCGATCCAACCATTACGGAGGACGATGGTCGTTATATCGAACCGCCGATGTCCCAAGAGCAACTTGCGCGTGAATTGGACTATCGAAAATCCACCGCGCGCTATACGCATCGTAATAGTACGTATATGGACTTCCTAACTACCGGCCATCCTATCGATTTACATGATACGGACGATGTAGACACCGAAAGGGAAATGGTTCTATTTAAATATCATACCCAGCGGAGTCGGAACGATAAACCGAGAATAGATCACGAAAATTCTATTCGTAACAGACTGGGAAGACGAACCAATATGCCTAGAATCTGAGGAGATTCAGCCTATCGCGCTCGGAACAGCGACAACGATTACATCCTAGAATGGTATCAAGGTCCACAGTGTCTCACTGCGTACGATTATCGACATGCCAGCTGTGTTTCTAGGCAACGTTGTCGGTTATGCGCATCGAGAGACCACGATACGCCCATGGACACCAACGTCCGCTGTTCCTATTTCCAAGAGCAACCGATATTATTGCGCATATTGCAGACTCAATAACCTGCATATCTTTGCGGTTTGCCCTCGGTTTATGACTCAATGTCACCATTATCAACTAAAGGGACATGCTAGTTTCGACTGCCCTTTTAATCACGATTTGGAAAGCGTAGATGAAATGATCACACTGCGTTACATCAGAGCTTGGGAAGCGAACGTTGATTTACATTGTGATTCGCGCCATCGCTATTATCCCGGACGCGCTTACGAAGGAGTTTATGCGTTCCATCCTTATCTATTCGCTTCGGTTGAACAGAAATCACGCATATCAAGTTACGAGCTACTGAAGCGCGTCGGAGAATGTATTTCAACCAAATTCGTACGCAAATTTCTCAGGAGTGTTAATCCTCGCGACCTTCATTCCTATAACTTAATCAATTATATCCGTCAGGATCCGGACTATGGAGACTTGTTTGTTAACTCACACCCCGAGTTACAGGAAGTATATCGACGGCCTTACGAATACCGAGCCCGCGAACGCGAGTTGGAAAGGACCATTAAACCCCGGAAGTTTCTAACTGCCTATGGTCCACCCACGGCCCTCGTTCAGACCACTCGTAAAAGACCCGTAAGAGCGGCTGTCTTGAAACGAGCTCTCAAAGCCGTTAGACCCCTCTCACCTGACGTTGATGTCAATCAACCCGGTACTTCGACTGACGGATACACCGACCATAATCCTACACCCTCTGATGCAATCATATTGCACCCTTCACCCAGGAGTTATAGCCCTCCTTGTAAAGTGGCTCGCCCCAAAGAGAAAGGACTCTGGCTAGCTTTAAAAAACTGCGTAAACGCCGTCCGCGCAAGAAAGACTAACTGTTTAGAGTATTTACGTATATTAGAAACTGTGATTTTGTATATTTTATAGACTCAAATCCCATTTTCTGGGAGCGGTGTAAAAGCTTCTCTGGGATATAACTGGCCCCTTTGCTTCGCAATCCAGTTTCCCTCCAGGCGCTGGAATACTCTAAAAAAGGTTCTCTAACTGTATATATATTCCCCTCGCCCGCAAGGTACCGTTACAGGTGTTTTAACGGACATAAAAGTCATTCTGCTATATACGTGTTTTAGCGGACATGGTAAGGCAAAAAACCCGCAATACGGCAAATACTTTTACACAGCTTAGCCGTGATGATTCAGATTACGACATCTAGCAGCTGGTTGCTTAAATGGAAACAGCCATTGGACGCATGGTTCTTTGTTTGGCTTCAGCCAATCAGAGCGATTATCTCTGTCGATGTGGAGCTTTGAGCCGATCATACTGGGATTGTTCAGTCTTACAGTTTTTTACTGATACTTTGTTGTTATTGCTGTCTAGGCCAGAAACAACGGCTCTAGAAAGAAACATTAGTAGGCTTAAGATTATAGAGCGTATGACTGTTATCAATTCACGGTTCATAACAACTCACATATCGGTCCATATCAGTGCATATCATATCTTAACCTACCGTCTTAATGTTTTACTGTTGTCATATCTTATATCAGTGGATTGAATATTATTTGGAGAACATTTATAAAGAACCCAAATTTCCCAATTTTCTTGATACACTACAGGTTAGAGAGGCGGGTTATATATATAGCGATTGCGACTTGTATTATTGTGGTGTGTATTGAATTTAATGCTATTTGATAAGCCCTACATGAGTCCGTTGCTATTCTCTTTATATATGATAAAATTCATTGACGGTCGGCAAATTAGTGAGCAGTATTGTGCGTTACCGGTAGTGTGCATGATTGTGGCTGATAACTAAGCATTTCCTAAAGAATGCGCCTCATACGTGAATCATAAGCCTTACCGACTTACCGTTGTGATTAGTATAAGTCATATCTCTGTTTACTTAGATAGAGCGCCACGTCCTAAAAGGAACTGTTAATATTTCCCGAAAGTGAATAATATTAGTCAGAAATTAATTATTAACGATCAATCGAATAATACAATACCGTAATCTTCACTGCAATAATAATCTAAGCCGACAGAATCCAGTCTCCCGGGATTATCCAGCGGGTGAATGGACGCGCACTGGGCTGGCTTCTGCTAATGTTGTGTTTATTGGTATTAAATATTGTCATCTTCTAGAGTCGATTTATAAACCAAAAGACATATAAATTTTGGCAGGTTAAACTGCTAAAGGTCTTCCAAAAGCGCGTACACTCACCTTATGATTGAGGGCAAAGTTCGGAGTACGGTTCGATGGGTGATGGGCCGGGAGTCGGGTGGTGTCATGGATCCCAGCAACAACATTGACAAAGGTGGCTGCAATGTAAGTGTTCTTGAAGCGCTACGAAGCAAGCACCCCTCAGCAGTACCAACCCCCGGAAAATCTCTGTTGGACCATGATGGCGACTTTCCAGTACGTATCAATGTTAATATAACTGGAGCCCACATAGAATCTGCTATCCATCAGAGGAGCAGGCCCTGCCGGATCTGATTCCACACACTGGCAGGATTACCTGCTTAGATTTGGGGCTCACAGTGAGCACCTCCGCGAGGGCATTGCTGGAATCACTCGCAGCATGGTGAACACCGTTCTACCGTGGAAGTCAACGTGGACTCTCTTGTCCAGTTGGCTCATGCAGCCAGGGTACGACCAATCGCGATAGGCGAGTGCCTCCATCGGATCGTCATAAATAGTTTGGGTAACAGCATACTGCGTATCAGTGTACTGCTATATTGCTTACCGGTAATGGTTTAATGGCCTAACCCCTGTTTTACTCTGGCAATAGACTGACTCACAAATATTTAAAGCTACCGTATACAACAACAACTGAGTGTCGGTGTCACAGTGAAAACTACATTGAATAATCATACAGTTTTGCAATGCCGCGCCCACGATCTGGTAACAGAAATACTGGACCATCCCCGCATCCGGCAAACGGTGATGATACAGATGGTGAACAGGGTGGAACCGACTACTCGGGAAATTCATCGATTGAAACCCTAATCGCTGACCTTAGTAGAGAATTCAAAAGGGAGATTTCGGTATTGAACGACAAAATCGATAAACTAACTAACCTTACTGAGGAAGTCGCTGAAGTGAAATACGAGAATACTATCCTTAAAGAAGAGCTTCAAACCCTTAAAAAATCTCACGAGGACCTCGAACAATACACTCGACGCAATACCATACTTCTACACGGACTTAAAGAGGACCGACCGGTTAGCGAAACAGCTAATGACCGACAATTTGTCGAGAAGCTTTTATCGCACTCAAGGTATGGCATCACAACAGGCCAGATCGACATCGTCCACCGTGTGGGAGCTAAACGAGACAATAGCAACCGACCCATAATTATACGATTTATCGGACACGCCCAAAGGAACCAACTGCTCTATGTCCCCAAGAAAGACCACCCGGAACAAATGAAGGGGCTCTACTTCACAGAGAACCTGATCCCACAGCGCGCTGCCATTCTCAATAAGGCGACGGACGCCAAGAGAAAACAACTGCTCCACTCCGCATACTCCCGAAATGGAAACGTATATGTCAAATACGACAGAGAGACCCCAGCAAAGCAGATCCCAACCGTGGACGCCTTAAATAATCTGCTGAAGTCGACTACTATTACAAAGTAGCTCCAGAAAGATCGAGAATCGGAATGTATCGCAACCCTTTTTCACGGCTTTCTGTAACTAAATGTGTCAGCATTACACTATGATTTAAATATTACTTAATAAATATAATATGAACGGTGTATATGGTATTTTAATATATACCTACTAAGTTTTCACTATCAAACTAA